>PVKA01006429.1:0-83708 GCA_004027165.1 Ctenomys sociabilis
ACAATCTCCTTGCTCAGAAAATTTGGAGCTCACCTGAGTCCCATGATATTGCAGTACAGGTTCTCCTATGCCCTGAGTCTTCGCTGACCTTGAAAGGCTAGGGCCAAAATGTTGGCAGGCCGTGTGGCTCTTCTATTTCTCCAACTCTGACTTGTGATCTTAGGTTGTTAACCATCCAGAAGAAAAGCTGATTAGTATCCTGCAGCTTATGCCGTTCTGTCTCTCAATTTAAAAACGTTTTCTATTTTCACTTTTGTTTTCTTCTTTGATCCATGAATTATCTAAAAATATATTGGCTTCCAAATATTTGGGAATTTTTCTGGTGACCTGTAATCAGAGACTATATCATTCAAAATTTTAAATTTTTTGACTTGTCCTATGACTTAAATATATAGTTTAATTATTCCATAAAAAGAATGAGATTTATGATGTTTGTTGGGTAAAATGCCGAATAGTTTAATAAGGTCAAATTAATTAATATTGTTCTTTTATTTTGTATATTTTCCAACTTCTTGATACATCAGCTTTAGTGCATCTGTCAACTTCTCTATACAGTTCTTTCAGGGGCTGGGGAGATAGCTCAGTAAAATAAACATTTGCCTGGCAATTGCAAGGGCCTGAGTTTATTTATTTATTTATTTATTTTTTGGCAGAACCAGGGATTGAACTCAGGCCCTTGCACTTGCCAGGGAAGTGCCTATTCCACTGAGTCATCTCCCCAGCCCCATGGGCCTGAGTTTAATCCCTAGTTCTGCAAAAAAAAATTCTCTTATTAGGTACACATATATTTAGAAATATTATAGTCCCTCAATGTCTCCTTTATCACTATTGAATAATCACTTTTATCATTTGTTATAATCTTTGTTTTGAAGTCTTTCTCTGATGCTAATATGAAATGACTTCTCTTTGAGCTAGAATTAGTATGGTAAATTGTATAGATTTTTCTAGCCTTTTACTCTATGTTCTTTTTTTAAATGGCATAATATTGTAATTTGCTTTCTTATTCAAACTCAAATCCCTGCCTTTATTAAGAATGGAGTGTTTACACTATTTACATTTATCATTTAGTATAATATTGATATGCTTGGCTTCAAATATACCATTTTAATATTTTCTATCTTTCCCATCTGTTCTTTTTCTCCTAATGTCTTTTTCTTGCTTTCCCTTGGATTAATTGAATTGTTTTATTATTCCATCTTTTCTGTTGGATTACTAGTTATACTTTCTTACAACTTTAGCGGCTGCTTGAGAGTTCAGAGCATGTACATTGAATTCAGTACAGTGTACCTTCAAATTCTTTTATACACAGAAGCACACAGTTGAAGAACCAGACAATGGCGTGCTGCCTTGGCTGCCTCCTGGCTCCTGTGCTGTGTGCTGTGTATTTCACTTCTATAAATTTTTATAAATGCAAAAAGAATTCATTCTTGTTTTGGGCTCTAATAGGGATTTTATCTTTTATAAAAATTTAAATGCACAAAATAAAGGTGCATAGTTGCTATTTCTAGTGTGATTCCTTTCTAAAAATGCAAATTTTCACCTGATGTTTGCCTTGTGCTGCATTTTTGTTAAAAACTGAATCCTTTCAGTTTTTATACATCTAAAAACTTTTTTCTTTTGTTCTTTTGTTTTGAAAAGTATTTTTGCTAGATATAGACTTTCATTCTAGTTTTTCTTCTAGTTTCAGAATTTTAAACACTGTGTTCTATTTTATTCTCACATTGGTGTTTTAATTCTTGTGTCTATTTGTATACTTAAGACTGCTTTAAAAGTGTTACCATTTTCAGGGCCAGCAAGGTAGCCCAGCAGACTAAAGCACCTGCTCAGGCAAGCTTATGCAAGCCCATCGACTGTGGTTTGATGCCAGGTAGCACATGCCATGCCAGCCCTGCCGCAAGGGCAAGCTGAGCGGGCCAGAGGCTGGACGTGGTGGCGTATGCCTGTAATTCCAGTTCTGAGAAGGCTGAAAACAAGAGGATCACCACGAATCTGAGCTCATAGTGAGGCCCTATGACAACCAAATACATTTTTTAAAAAGTTGCCATTTTCCCTGGTTTTGAGCAATTTGATTATGTTAGGTGTTGATGTAGTTTTATTTGTGTGTTGTACTTGAGCTTTGTCAACCATCTTAAAAAATTTTTAGCCGTTAATTCTTCAACTGTTTTTCTTCTCCCTTACTTTTCTAATGTTAGAAACTCTATTTCCACCTGTATTTGGCTGCTTGAGGTTTTGTCACTGCTCCCTGAGGCTCTGGTAACGTATCTTGTTTTTATGTTTTATCTGTGTGTTTTAACTTAGGATGCTATTTCTTTTTTTACATTTTATTTTAAAGAAAAAACAAAAAACCCACAATTCTAAAACAATATAAAAAAAGAATAACAATGGTTTATACATTGTATATTGTTATCTTTAAATTAGTTGTTCAGAGTACAAGATGTCAGCACTTAATTGTTCAAACAATATTAGCATAAGCAATCTTTCCAATAAGCTAAGAGAAATTAGTAGCATAACTATCTATCTCTCCATCATTTGCTTTTCCCTTCCTTCTTTTCTATATTCCCTTAACCCAACTTCTCTTTCTTTTTTTCTTTTCTTTTTTCACAATATTTATTTTCTTTTTTAAAATTTTTTATTCATTTTAATGAGAAAAAGACAATTTCTATTCTCATTTTGGACCTTATTTATTCTTTCAGCTTTTCACACTAGGGAAACAATATGATATTCACACATTTGCATCTGGTTTATTTCACTTATGCTTGTGGTCACAAGTTGTATCCACTTACCTTTAAAAGTCTCCTTGTTTACCTTTAAAAGTCACTTATGATGTGGAGATTCTTCAGCAAACTAGAACTGGAGGACCCATTTGACCCATGTATTCCCCTTCTTGGTATTTTTCCATAAGAATTAAAAACATCACACATGGTGATATATATGCACCCATGTTTATAGCAGCACAATTTGTAATAGCTAGATCTTGGAAAGAACACAAATGCCCATCATTTGAGGAATGGATAAAAAAAGATGTAGTGTTTTTATATAATGGATGTTTTTATATCTATGCCAAGTCCAGATATCTTTTTTTCCTGTGGTGTTTAATTTGCCTTATTTCCATTCAGTATGTTTTGCATCTGCAGTCCTACAGCTTTCAGCCCTTGAGGCTGTTTGGGTCTTCTTGACAGCTTCATGTCTCCAGTCAATGTTTGGAGTCTTTAGCGTCTTACACATATAATCCAGTTCTAATATAATTTCTTCTTTGCTTGAGTTTTTCCGTTGTACTTGATTAGATGCCAGTCATCATCAATTTTAAAATGTTGAGTGAAGAATTTTCCATTTGTTAGTATATCAATAAATACTTTGGCTTAGGCTGATTGTTGTTACTTTGAAACAGGTATTCTTCCAGACCTTTTATGTATGATAAAGCTAATTATTTCCTGTGTCAAGAGTCAAAACTCTTCTGATATTGTACATGATCTCTGCAGATTTTGACATCTTTTTCTTTGAGTGGTGGAATAAAGCATTATTCTTAGTTTTATTTTAAAGAGAAAAAAATAAAACATTTCAAAACAAGATAATAGGATGGTAATGATGGTTAACACATTATGTGTTGTTCTCCTTAAATTAGTTACTCAAAAACATTATTTTGATTTTTGAAAAACATACTCAAGAGTATGAGATATAGGCATTTAAATTGTCCAAACAATATTAACACAAACTTTTCTTTTCAATGCACTAAAAGAAATTAGTAATAGTAATAATTATTTTGTATATGCTTTTCTCTTCCTTCTTGACTCCATTCCCCTATCCTAGTTTCTTTTTTCTCTTGAACAGATTCGTCCCATTTTACGATACCTGTTGTACATTTTGGATCACATTTACTCTTTCAACTTCTCACACTAGGAAGACAATACAATGTTTACACATGTGAGTCTACTGTATTTCATTTATGAGTACGGTTTTGAGTTGAGAAGTCTCTAGTTTTAGCCAGGGAGATAGCTCAGTGGCATAAGCACCTGCCTTGCTAGCACAAGATCCTGAGTTTGATCCCAGGTACTGCAAAAAAAAAATCTCTAGTTTATTCTTTTTTGTGGAGGAGTAGTACTCCATTGTATAAAAACAGCACATCATTTTTATTCATTCTTCAGGAGATAGACATTTGGGTTGCTTTCAGGATTGAAAGCAACCTATTACACATTGTGCTGCTATAAACATGGGTGCAAGGCTGTGGAGATAGCTCGGTGCTCTATGTGCCTGCTTGGCAAGTTGAAGGACCTGGATTTGATCCCTAGTACCAAATGCTATGCTGGCTCTGGGACCCTGGGTGTGCCATGCCAGCCACTGAACCTGGGTGTGGTGGCACATGCATATAATCCCAGTGCTGGGGAGGCTAAGACATGAGGATCACTAGGGGTCCAAGCTGCAGAGCGAGACCCTGTAGCAAGCAAACAAAAAAACAAGAGTGCACATTACTTGTGGCTCTGATAAGATACCTCGAAGGGAAACAGTTGGGTCAAATGTGACCTCCAATCTTTGGTTTTTGAGGAATCACTACATTGATTCCCACAGTGGTTTTGCCAGTCTGCACTCTCACCAATAGTGGAGAAGGGATATTTTAACCCACAGACCCTTCAGAATTTGTTTTTGGTTGATTTCTTGTTAATAAGTGTTTTTTCTTAATAGAGTGAAATGGGGTCTCAATGTTGTTTTACTTTGCATCTATCAAATGACCAGGGATTTTAAATATTTTTTCATTTGCTCTTTGTACTTCTAAATCTGAGAAGTGTGTACTTACTTTAGATGACCATTTTTAAATTGAGTTTTTAAATTTTGGAGGTCTGATTTTCCTTTAGTTCTTTATATGTTCTTGATAGAAATACTTTGTCTGTGAAACAGCTTCACTCTGTTTAATTGTTTGCCTTGCTGGTAGATTTCTTCTGTTGGGGTTCATGGTGTTGTAGTCCTTTTTATGTCTTTCTACAATGTCCTTTGAAACATTTTGGAATTGTGTTTTGGTGGTCATACATTTCCTCAGGTGTTCTTCATCATGAATGTATCTTATTTCTCCAAAGAATATGGAAAGATAACTTCGCAAGATCATCAATCTGGGTGAAGGTTCTTCTCCTTCAGAATTAGAAATACTTCGCTGTAAGATCTTGACTTTAAATTTTTTTTTGAGAAGTCAGCTGTGATTTTTCCAGGCTTTCTGTGGCTAATGCACTTCCATATGCCTCTCTTATCTGGATGTCAAATACTTTTTCTCTTACCAGGGAAATTTTCTCCTATTATATCTCTAAAGAGTTTTTTTTCATATATCATTGTTATGGTTTGTGTCTAGTTGTTCCCCCAAAGCCTCATGCAGTCATGGGGTGGACTTCTAGAGTTTGTGATTAAGTCATGATCTATTGAGATTAGAGGTGTAAGTGCTGCTTGGATTATGGGTATGAGTACAGCACCCGGGCTGGAGTGGACAGCCTGAATGCAACAGAAGGGAGATAGACTTGCCCTCTGTGCCCATTGTTGCTGCTACTCCTCCCATCTACTCTTGCTGTTTTGCTGTTTTCTGCCACCGTGAACACTGCTCTCTGCCATGTGCCACTCTGCCTTAGAACCAACCGAATATAGACTGAAACCTCCACAAACTGTGAGCAAAATAAGCCTTTCTTTCCTTAATTCTAGGTGGTGGGTATTTTTCCCAGAAATGAGAGAAGAGTAACTGGAACAATCATTTGTGCTACCTCTTTTTTATTGGCTCTAATAAAACTCAAGTTATTATTCTTTGTCTCATTTAGCACCTGCGAGATTGTTTACTATCTACTGCTATTTTTAAAGAAATCTTTCTTTTCATGATTGTAAACTGCAAGCCTATCTTCTAACTCTGAGATGTGTCCTCACATTGGCTTACATGGCTGTGGATACTTTCAGTGGGATTTTTATTCTCCTGGGTATCAGCTTGAATCTTCCTTATGGAGTCCATTTCTTTACCATGTTAAGCATTTGTGGCTTCCAGCATTTTCTTGCTACACTCTATTTTCTGTCTGTACCTGCTCTAGAATCTCTAAGCATGATTTATATTGTGGACACCATCTCTGCAGTTATCTTAGAAATTATTTCTGGCTTCATTTTTTATGGAACTTCATTCAGTTGCTTTGTTGTTGCCACTTCAGAGAGGTCAGGTGGGTAGTTTGCAGATTGTCCTGTGTCATTGTCTCTTAGATTTGCCTTTGGTGAATTAGATGTCTGGGTTTTCATCTTGTTTAACTGACTTTTCATTTTCTTTTTTTTTTCTTTTTTTTGGTCTTTTTGAGACAGGGTCTCACTATGCAGTTCAGGCTGGCCTTAAGCTCACTTTGTAGCTCAGGCTGGTCTCGAACTCACAACAATCCTCCTGCCTCAGCCTCCCAAGTGCTGGGATTACAGGCCTGCGCCACCACGCCCGGCTTATTTTCTTTTCCTTTTTCAATTTTAATTCCTGAGGTGATTCTTGTAAATTGGCAATGGTGGGTTTAGAACCCGTAGAAAATGACTATTTCTTCATAGTATCTTCCAGGTGTAGTTATATTTTGGGTTCTGAGTTTGTTGCAAGATCCTACCTCTTCAATTTTGGAGGGATAAGTTGCTGCCTGCTTGGCCCAGTCCCTGGTTCTTTAGTACTCTGCCATAGTATTTTCTCTAACATTATCTGAGTCTTGGAATACCAGGAAGAATAGCCGTTTAGAACAGGTATTTCATTTTTGGCTAAAGCCACACCAAATTTCCAAATTTGTTGGTTGTCTTTTCACTTTGTTGGTAATTTCTTTTGACTTGCAAAAACTTTTCAGTAAGAGGAGGTCCCAGTTGTTGTTAATTCTTTCAAGGATTACCTGTGCAATTTGACTTTTGATCATGAACTCTTTGCCTGTCCCTATGTCTTCAAGAGTTCCTCCTACTTTCTCTTCCAGGAGATTAAGTGTTTCTGTTTTATTGTTTAGATCTTTAATCCATTTTGACTTTAGCTTAGTGCATGGTGATAGACCTGGGTCAAGTTTTAGTTTTTGGCATGTAGAGAGCCAGTTTTTAGAGCACCATTGTGTTAAAGAGGCTATGTTTCTTCCAGTATACATGTTTGGGCCCCTTGTCAAAGATATGGTGGCACAGTGTGTTTGTAGAGTTTTCTGCATCTACCAATCTATTCCATTGATCCTCAGGTCTATTTTGTTGCCAGTACCATGCTGATTTTATTACAGAAGCTTTGCAGTATAATTTCAAGTCAGGAATTGTAATGCCTTCTGCCTTGTCTTTGTTGGTCAGGATTGCCTTTGCTATTCTAGGTCATTTCTGCTTCCAGATAAATTTTAGGAACAATTTCTCTAGGTGTGCAAGGTATGATGTTGGTAGTTTGATAGGGATTGCATTAAAATGGCAAAGCAATTTAGGGAGTATGGCCATCTTCTTGATGTTGGTTCTTCCTATCCAGGAGCAGGGAATACCTTTCCATTTGATGAAATCCTCTGTGATCTCTTTTTTTCAGGGTACTGTGATTTTCCCTGAAGAGATATTTGACTTCTTTAGTTAGAGCAATTTCAAAGTATTTCATTTTCTGTGGTGTCATTGTAAAAGCTATTGTGTCTCTAATTTCCAACTCAGTGTGTTTGTTATCTGTATAGAAGAATGTTATTGACTTTTGGCTATTAACTCTGTATCCCAATATGCTACTGAATTTGTGTATCAATTCTGATAGCTTCTTGGTGAAGTTTTTTATGTGTTTGAAGTAAAGTATCATGTCATCTGCAAATAATGATAATTTTGTTTCTTCTTTACCTATTCTTATTCCTTTTATTTCTCTCTTGTCTAATGGCTCTAGCTAAGATTCCAGAACTATATTGAATAGGAAGGGTAACAGAGGACATCCTTGTCTTGTACCAGATCTAAGAGTAAAGTATTCCAGTCTTTCCCCATTTAGAATTGTATTAGCCATTGAGTTGTCATAGATGGCTTTCATCAACTTGAAGTAATACTTCAAACATGAGTGAGAATTTCACTTTGTCAAAAGCCTTTTCTGTATCAATTGAGATGATTATGTGGTTTTTAGATTTCGCTCTATAGATATAGTATATTACATTTATAGATTTTTGAATATTGAACCATCCTTGAATTTCTGGGATGAATCCTACCTGATCATGATGTCTGATCTTCTGGATGATTTGCTGTACTCTATTTGCTGGAATTTTATTGAAGATTTTTGCCTCTACCTTTATGAGGGAGATTGGCCTGTAGTTTCCTTTTTTAGTTGTGTCTTTCCCTGGTTTTGGTATCGGTATAATAATTCCCTCCAGGAATGATTTTGGGAGGTTTGCTTCCTTTTCAATTTCATTGACAAGTTTAAGGAGTATTGAGATTGTATCTTGTGTAAATGGTTTCTAGAAGTCAGCTGTGAATCCATCAGGACCCAGACTTTCTTTGTCATTAGCTTTTTGTTACATTTCAAATTTCATGGGCTGTTGTTGGGTTGTTGTGAGTTGGTATATCTTGTTGATTCAGTTTTGGTCATTTGTACCTTTCGAGGAATCTGTCCATTTCTTCTGTGTCTTCTATTCTGTGAGAGTAAAGTCTCTGAAAGTAGCTATTGACAATCTTCTGAATTTTCACTGGATCTGTGGTAATTACACCCTTTAAATCCTTATTGCTGGTATTTGAACTTTTTCTTTCCTCTTTTTGATGAGGTTAGCTAATGAATTATCAATTTTATTTTATCTTTCAAAGAACCAGCTTTTTGATTCATTAATTCTTTGAGCTGTTTTCTTCAGCTGGATTCAGTTAATTTCTGCTCTAATGTTTATGATTTCTTCCCGTCTTTGTTTTGGGTTTGGTTTGCCCTTTTTCTAGATGTTGGAGCTGCAGCATTTATGTGTTTATTTGTTCCCGTTCTGTTCTCCTAATATGTGAGTTTACAGCTGTAAATTTTCATCTGAGAAGTGCTTTCATCCCTTCCCATAAATTCTGATAATGTGTGTTTGAATTTTCATTGAATTGTAGATATTGTTGAACTTCATGTTTAATTTCATCGGTAACCCACTCTTTGCTGTGTAGGGTGGTGTTTAATTTTCATGTATTTATGGGAGTTTTCTTGTTTCTTTTGTCATTAATTTCCAGTTTCATTAAAATGTGGTTAGATAATATGCATGGGATAATTTCTGTTTTCTTGCATACACTTAAGCATGACCTATGAACTGGTATGTGGTCTATTTTAGAAAATTATCCATGTGCTTCTGAAAAAAAGTGTATATTCAGCTGTGTTTGGGTGGAACAGTCTCTATATGCCTACTAAGTCCATTTGCTCCAAGCTTGGTTCAGTTGTGCTACTTCTTTGCTAATTTTTACTCTGCTTGATCTATCTTTTCGGGATAAGGGGGTATTAAGTTCTCCTGTTAAGATTGTGCTATTGTATATTAGTTTTTCATGTTCATTGAGATTTGTTTTACAAAGTTGGGTGCTCCTTTGTTTTGTGTGTCTATATTTATGAGTGTTACATCTTTCTCTTGAATTTTTCCCCTAACCAGTTATAGTGGCCTTCTTTATTTTGTTTGATCATTCTTAGATTGAAGTTGAGCCTGCCTGAGAACAGGTTTGGTACTCCTGCTTTTTTCTGAAGTGTTGGGACATGTAGGATTGTCTTCTACCATTTGACTTTCAGCCTGTGAATTTGTTTAGGAGTTAAGTGTGTTCCTTCTATATAGCATATTGTTGGATTGTGTTTCCTAATCCACTGTGCCTGTCTATTTGTTTTACTTGGTGAATTAAATCCATTTACATTGATGGTTATAACTGAAATGTATTGACATATGATCAATGTTATTTACCTGCTGTTGTTTACTCCTTTTTGTCCTGTGTTTAATTGTTTGTCCTATGTAGGATTCCTTCTGTTCTTGTTTGTGGAGTTCTGGTCATTTTTGCCCCTCTCTAGAGCAACTTTTAGTAGTCTGTGTAGGGTTGGCTTTGACATCATGAAATTCTTTAGTTGTTCTTTGTCATAGAAGCATTTCGCTTCTCCTTGAACCTTGAAAGAGAGTTTTTCATGATATAGTAGCCTGGCCTGTAATTTGTTTTCATAGAGGACTTGAAGTAATCTGCTCCATGCTCTCCTTGCCTTCATGGTTTGTGAAGAGAAGTTTTACATTATTCTTATGGGCTTTCCTTTAAGTATGATCTGTTTCCTTTCTTTAGTGGCTTTCAGTATATTGTTCTTATGCTGGATTTCTGGGATCTTAACTGTTGTATGTCTTGGTGTGCTTTGAATTGGTTTGAAGTTATTTGGAGTTCTGTATGGTTCAGTTACCTGAATGTCAGAGTGTTTCCTCCTATTTGTGAAGTTTTCTGCTATTACTTCTGCCCATAATCTTTTTATATCATTTTATTGAGTTCTTCTTTCTCATTAATACCTTTTAGTCTCACGTTGTTTATCTTTGCATCATCTTGCAGGTGATTATTTTTTTCTGCATCCTAATTGTTTTAAGAGATCTTTTTTTACCTTTTCACTAGCTGTGTCTTCCAGATATGAAAATCTATCTTCACTTTCACTCAAATGGTTTTGCAAGCTTGTGATTGAGATTTTGAATTCCTCTATATTTCTTTGACTCTGCTTCATATAACCTATTCCTTTCCTGTATTGCTCATTCAAGGATTCCATCATTTTTCTAATCTCCTCTATGTTTTTATCAGTCAGTGTCTTCTTTTCTTTAGAATAAATTATTAATTTGTTTACTACAGAGATGATTTCTGATGTGATTTCCTCTATTTGTTTCTGTATTTGTTTCTTTACTTCACATGCTATTAATTCATAGATTTCTTTTTTATTTCAGAGGTTATTTCTGAGCTGAGTTTCTGTATACCTTTCTGCTGTTGTTTCTTCAGATGCCATTGAGTCAGACACTTCAGCTATGTGATTCCCAATTTCTTCTGTGCTATTGTCTCTGCACTTGTTCTAGTTTGGCTTGGGTCCTGACATTGCATTTTGCTCATTCTCTTTGTCATTTTGTATAGCACTGTCTGTCCCCTGGCCTTTAGTGTTGACTTTTGGTGCAGTTATAAACTTATCACCTACTAATATTCGGGTGCAGATCTATTAAGTTTTAATTCCTCCAGTTGTGCCTGGCTTAAGTTTGTGCTCAGCTTCTTCCTCCTGCAGCTCTTGGAAGTGAGCCTGTTGTGCACCTCTTGGAAGATTTCCTTTTCCTGGATTGGCTGGGTGGTTCTGGCCCCTAGTCTCTCTGCAGGGACTTCAGCTTCAGAGTTTCAACCAGGCCTGTATTCTAGGTCTGGGCTAGGTCTGGAATGGTCCAGCAGGTGCAGATGAGCGCAGAATCTCTCCCATAGTCTTGCAGAGCCTGGGATTGGGCTGGGTTTGGAGCCTTGGATGGGTCCAGAGATTGTAGAGGAAGGTCACACTCACGTGGTGGCCTTGTCTTGATGTGGAGAGGTCCAGTGTCACAGAGGAGCATGGAAACTCTCCCACATACTCGCTGGGCCTGGGCTTGGACTTGGGCTGTTTTGATTTATTTTAGGCACCAATTTGTAGTCTACTTTAGAGCATGCACAGTGTCTTCCTACACATAAGTCATAGGTATTGTTTAAAAATTACACAATATTTATGCAACATCCTGAGAAAGTTATGAATGGAAAATCTGAAAGTGTAGCTGGGCGTGGTGGCGCATGCTTGTAATCCCAGCACTCGGGAGGCTGAGGCAGGAAGATTGTTGAGTTCGAGACCAACCTGAGCTACAAAGTGAGCTTAAGGCCAGCCTGAACTGCATAGTGAGACCCTGTCTCAAAAAGACAAAAAAAAAAAAGAAAGAAAGAAAGAAAATCTGAAAGTGTGTCTTTTGCTGTAGAATCTTCAGTGTACTAAAAGAGTGAGCATAAAGTAATAATGCTGTTTTGAACATTTTAAACATGTTTTTTGTATACATAATCATTAGTTGATATTGGGCACTGACCCCGGAGCAAAATTCCTAGTTCAAAGGAAATTTGTATAATTAGATCTAGTAATTATTTTAAATAATTTTTTTACTTAATTGAGTTCATGCCAAATGAAAACTCAAATATAAAACTTGGGTAGATAATTTTTCCTTTTTAGAATTTTATTCAATTCACTAACTTGCCTTTCCCTTTCAACTTACTATTTAAATTTACTTGTCTTTACCATTGACATCTACTTTAGACTAATCAATCTGAACATGCTCCATGACTTTAGAAAATCTTAAAAATTTTTTTTTCCTCAAGACTAAGGCTCAAATTCAGGCTGTGGCTCCACTTCTAAGCTACACTTTTCTGCCTACAGAATCTTGTTAAAGATAATTTTATATGCTCTTTTATTTCCTGCTTTTATTCATTTAGATAAAATATTGGCAACTACTTATGAAAAGAGGCAATTTTATCCCAGTGCATTTGTAGATATGTTATGGTTTGAATCCCTGCCACACCAGGCCTAATGCACTAAAACACTAAGCTTTTAGAAGGTGGTTAAATAAGGAACACTGTGGATGACTTGTTGTTAGTAGATGAGATCTGGTTAGAGAAGGTCCCTGGAAATGTGAGCTGCAAGGGTGTACCTCCTGCCCTTTCTCCCTTCTTCTCTGCCCATTTCCTGGCCACCATAACATAAGCAGCTTTTCTCCACCAGACACTTCCCTCATTTGTATCATAGAGTCAGCAGGCCATAGACTATAAATATAACTCCAAACCACTTCTCCCTTTTTTTTTTTTCTTCAGTACTAGACATTGAACTCAGGGACTTGTGCTTGCCAGGTAGCACTTATTCTACTGAGCTATCTTCTTGGCCCCTGAACTCCTTCTCCTTTAACTTGTGTTTGTTGAGTATTGTCCCCAGTGATGAGAAAGTGACTAAGAAAATATATTAGTTATGAATTTACTACTTTTGTTAGTTATGAAATCAGAGGAAAATATGCACTACTATTTGGGGGCAAGAACCTCTTAAAAAGTGGTCATGTGTCACATGAAGAGGATGCCTTAGCTTTTTGAGGAAGATACCTAGAAGGGTAGTAGCTGAGTGGGATGGAATTTCTTCACCATGAAGAAAAATAAACTTAAGTCATTTGTAGGAAAATGGACAGACTTTGACACCATAATTTTAAGTAAAATAAAACAGACATACAAGCTTGTCTTAGTTACTTTTCTCTCAATGCTGAGACAAAATACCTGATGCCCAAAATTAAGGAAGCAAACCAAAGGTTCATTTAGCTCTTGGTTTGTGGACGTTTCACTCTCTTATCAGTTGGCTACAAGGCAGGGTGGCAGGGTGAGAGGCAACAGACCATGGTGGCTGAAGACAACAAAAACAATGAGAGTGAAGGGTGTGGGGAGCAAAGCTCTTTGCCTCCCCCATAGTGTGAGCAGGCACCTCACCCGGGGACAGGCGTAGCACTCACACCACTTCTGTGCCCTCTTCTTGCACGGGCTCATATTGTTGACAAAGAGTCACTTACCTAAACTTTTAATTTCTGAAGTTAGAACAATGAATCAACTATCACAGCATCCTAGCCTTAAATAGCCACCATATGGCATGTCATCTACACTTTAGGATGTAGAACTGCTGAGTCACTTAGTTGAGCTTCCAAACCTCTCATGGTGATACAATGCATTAGATCTTATAAGGCTTAAATATCATATAGTTTCTTTTATATGAGAAATCCAAAATACATACAAATAAGGAGCAATATAAAAGATAGGTAGTGGAAATAGGGAGATGGATCTTTCTCAAATGGTAAGAAGACCAAGACATGGAAGGAGAAGGGAGGAGGAGAGGAAAAGGGGGCTAGAAAAAGAATTAAGATGAGCTATGTGTATGTTCCAACTTCCCATGAAGAATGTCATTATTATGTACTACAGCCATGTAATAATAAAAATAAAAATTGAAAAATACTACAGAAATAAGTAAAATTTAGAAAACAAGTGGTCAAAACAATCACATATGCTTTGGCCACTTGAAATGATACTCTTGCAAAGTGCCTTTTTTCCCCAAAGAATGAAATGAAAGTACAGTGGACAGATTCTCAACAAAATTACTTCTGTTTGCCACTTGCAGAATTCAGGGACAGAGGTTTCTCATAACTTTCCTCATAAGTATAAGAAGGACCAGCCGGGCGTGGTGGCGTATGTCTGTAATCCCAGCACTCAGGAGGCTGAGGCAGTAAGATTGTTGTGAGTTCAAGACCAGCCTAAGCTACAAAGCAAGCTTAAGCCTGAACTGCATAGTGAGACCCTGTCTCAAAAAAAAAAAAGACAAAAAAAAAAAAAGAAGGACCTGGTCAGAAAACAAGTGCATGGATGAAATGATGAGCAAGTGCGCAGGAAACTATGTAGGAAACAAATGAGGTGAAATAAAGATCAGTGGACAGACAGCCCATGACAGACCAGGGTGCCAGAGAAGGCATCTTTGAAGAGATGCTTTTATTTATTCATTTATAAAAGTAATGATAGAAAAAAACAGCATTAGAAATGATACAAAATTGCACTAAACAAAGTAATAGGAATTCAACAATGGTTGCTGTGTTACACGATGTTATCATCAGACTAGTTGTTCAGGTTATCAGATATAAATGTGCAAGATTAGTCTAAAGAAAAAAAGCAAAACAAAGCAATAACAAAAAAAGTTGTCAGAAATTCAATAGAAAAAAATAATAGGAATGCAAAAAATGTAAGCATTGACTGTTCCTTTCAAAAGGCCAGAAGAAATCAGTAGCATAATTATACAAAGATGTACTTAAATATATCTTTTACCCTTCTTTCATTTGTTCTTTTCCTTATCTCAGTTTTTTCTTCCATTGAACAAATTCTTTCCCTTTTACAGTACCTATCATATCCTTCAGAGTTTAAGTACTTTTTCAGGTTCTCACCCTAGAGAGATAATATGATGTTTGCATGTGTGGATCTGATTTATTTCACTTACCGATATCTAGTCACATCCAGTGAGGAGATGCTTCTCAACAGAGATGGGAAATACAAAACCAGAAGTGTCTGCAAACAGAGAATGTGTACATGTGGGGGCCGCAGGGTTGGATGATCCTCTTAGGTTTCAGAGGATCTATAAAAGGTCAGGGTTTTACAGCTGAGCACAGGTGTAGGAGAGGGACACAGCTGGGTTTGGAGAGCTGGGCAAGGACTGATTATGTGGGCACTTCCAGGCCATAGTAAGGAACTGAAATTTTATTCTAGAAGTACTAAGAAGCCACTGAAGCACTCTGATATGAACACTAACATGATTCTACATTCCTGAATAAATGATCTCTCCTAGAATTGTGTAGAAAGTGTGACAAGAAGCTGATCCTTCCGAGAGGCTGGTGACCTGCTGATGCATAAGAACATGAGGGCCCATGCAAGACTTTCTTCTTGGATGGATGAAGGACTAAGGGAACAGGAAGTGTTAAGTGTCCATTCCCAAACTTTTTTAAAAAGAAGGTTTCAACTACGAAAAGGAAAATACCCATAGTGATAGCAGCTACTATCAAGTCTATTTTTATTTACATTTCTCCAAATAACTTGGAGTTACCCACTCGATCAAATAGTGAGCAATATTAGATTATTAGGACATAGTAATACAGAATGTAGTGCTTCTCCTTGGCTAGCAACTGTTTAATATTAATAGTTGATCTCTATTTTATAAAGAATAAATAGTGAATAATCTATTTGTAAAAGATTGGTACTGAGTCTTCATTACTGGGATGTGTGTTTTGTTCCTTATTTCATAAGCCACTGCAGAAGCTGTGGTATGCAGGCAATAATTCCCATTCGAAAGATAAGGGGGCTTTTGCTCTATAATTTCAGTGGTATGTCCGACATACTGTGGGTGCAAGGCAGGATCCATTAGGATTCAATTAATTGTAAGTAATATAAAGAATTCAAACAAGTTGGGTAGCATGCATCATTCTTGTGGGTCGGAAAGTAGCAGAACCATAAGATGATTCTGGAAAAAAGGGACTGAAAAATCTTGTAGCATCTTTTTTTTCTCTTGCCATTGCTACTTCTTTCTTATCTGTTTTTATTCTTCCTCTTCTAGTTAGCTTTCTTTTTCTGCCAAGTTTTCTCCACCTAGCTTCTCTTAGGTTTATGCATCTCATCATGCAAGAAAGCCATGTATGTTTTCAAAGATGTAAGGAGGAAGAACCTGATTGGCCCAGTTTTAGAGACATATCCTTTCAGGGGTGCTTGCATGTTAGCTCAGTTGTTTAAAGTGTCTGCTTGGGCAAACTCAAGCATAGGGCACCACAGTTTGATCCACACCTCCACATGCCCTACTGAACCCACCCTTAAGGCAGCCTGAGACAGCCCCCCCCACAAAAAAAAGAAGTCCACCCTTTCCTTGTCCAATTAACTGTGCACAAAAAAACCAGTATGGTACTTTACAAATAGCTTCCAGGACCTCCACTAGGGGTAAATCAAAAGGCCTTCAAGGAGGTGACTACTAAGCTAGGAACATGCTCCACAGGATAGGCACTACTGCTACAAGGCAAGATCTGGAGTTTTACACTGATTGATGTGAGAAATTCTGAGAGCAGCTGGCATTTACTGCTGTCTGTCATCCTCTTATTTAGGATGTTTTAGAGATATACACACATGTTGTGTATATGTGAGGCTACTGCATGTGCTTTAAAGATATGTGAAGGGCATTTTGCCTAACAGTTAACCTCTAGAAAGTTCTATTGAGTTTCTCCAAATGGTAAATTCTTGCTGACAGCTTTGGCTAGTTCTATTTATTGTTGTTTTACTTGTATTAAAGAACTCTTTCATAAGGCAAGCTTTATAAATGAAAGCGATACATATTATAAAACATAAAAGGTAATTATTTATAATTTTATTAAAAATACTACTGACCTGTCTATTGCCAACTGCTGGTGTGTGTTTAGCAGCTTGAAATTTAAACAGAATAACATTTCATTTTCTTTTGCTTTTTCTCTTTTTGTGAAATACTTTGCAATTGTATTAAGTATGCTATTATACTGTCAACCTATGTTTAGCAAATGACACTCCACTTTCAATCTATGCAAAACAGTCTTCATTTTAGGCACACACATAAACCTATGAAGCATTCATGTGTTGGTTTTGTGATTTTATACTTGGCAAATTGCACACGCTCATTTTTATATCTGTCACTTTTGGTTCCAAACTTCAGGTTGAAACCACAGGATTTATGTAGCATTCATAGCAAGTTGATACTTTTCTTTTTTTGCCTTAAATTAGCTGCTACTTCAAGGTTATGATACAGCACGCTTGATGGCTAATAGTATCGATAATAATAGTAATACATCCAAATACTGTTATGATACAAATCCTGAAAGAACCTTGGGATACTTAAAAGCCAAAAAATTTAGCCATCAGCTTATATTGAAAATTTCATAATAATGAATAACGCTCATCTTTTATTTATGTCCAGTTTGGAGAAAGCCAAAGTAAAGTTTTAAAAAAAAGTCACTTCCATCAGTGTTGCATAAGAGGGTTATCAGGTATGAGTCTCTCTTTCCTGAGTTGAGTGAAGTCAGGCATCACTGCTTTGCTTCTTGTGCCTTAGTCTTATGTTTTTCGAGATTGTTATTTACATATCCTAGTGAGTTTTCTCTAAACTCACTGCCAGGTAAGAAAAGTTTCAGTATTGAGAAATATTGGATTCCATGAAAATAATGATTTTGGACTCGATCTTTACTCTTTTTCTTAACATCCTGTTACCAAAATTAGGAATTCTGGGCCACAGTACAGTTTTTGATCATAAATAGAAGAAAATGACAATGCTGGGTAGCTCCTCTTGTGTAAATTGTACAGTTCAGATTTCTTTACATTTAAATAGGCTTGGAGATCAAGGTGGAGAGCGGTATAAGGTGCTATCAACTCATGTCAAAGAGTCTTTTGGATTCAAAGAAAGACACTTTCTTGTGGAGCACAAGTCCCTCGTGCTGTTCCTCAGCAGATATGCCTCGTGGCATTTTTGGTGATAAACTATCTGTTTCAAATAAATGAAATTGCAGCCAACTCTGCAGAAGGAATCACTTTAGAAAAAAGAGAGACTGTTTTGAAGGGTCAAAAAGGCACAAACAGTATGGTGAAATAAAGTATATCTTGCTCCTTTCAGTGGAAAAGACTGCTACGGGGTTACATTTGCCAAATTCAATCAGGATGCCAAAAAGTGCAGGAGCCTGGCAGAAGCCATGGAGAGCAGTTCCATCTTTCATCTATATTTCGTTCCCGTATTTATCTAGCTTTAGAAAATGTTGGGAATGTCTTTTCCTTCCGACTTGGCTCTTCTGGTAAACCACAGAAATACACCGGCAGCTTCTCGTAATTGTTCGGTTACCAAGCGCAGTCAGTCTTTAACTTAAGAGAAATAGATTCTCTCCTTAGAAGTTTATGAAAAGCACCAACAGCTGTTTGTTTTCATTCTGAAATTTATCCCAGGTTTAAAGATAATTGATTTTATTAATTGACAACTATTTGATTCAATGCACAAAGGCAGGAGGCCAGTTCATTATTTTTGGCCTTCGGCTGACCCAAAATAGTTTCCTCATATAAGAAGTGATTCATAGATGCTGAGTGTAAGAATTACTACTAATAATGGTATTTCCGACTTCATGAGTAAGTAGTTTTTGGCAGTCAGAAAATATCTTCTGCTTTTCCCTTAAACACAGCAATTCTGTTATATACAAAATGTAAATAGTACTTGAATTAGCACATTGGAGACTTTAATGTACCAGAAATATGCATGCATTAACATTCCCTCTGGAGACTGCTTTTTTCTCTTTCTTTCAGAATCCGTCAATTTTTGTTATTTAAAAAAAAATAAAGCCTTTAGTTGCTTGGTGCTGCATTCTCTGTATTTTTCAGCCCATGGCTGTGGCTTAAGATACCATTTTGAAAGATGTTTGGATACAAATGTAGAAGTACAGGTGATAAACAAAAGTCACATTTGAAAAATCAGGTTACCCCTAGAGTATGTATAAATAGAATCAATTATATCTGACAGTTCTAGAGTTTTTGTTTTGTTTTGGTGGAACTGGGGATTGAACTCGGGCCCGTGCACTTTGCCAGGCAAGTGCTTATTCTACTGAGCTATCTCCCCAGCCCTTGAATCAATTATATCTGAGACTCAGGAGTGATCAAGCACAAAGGATCATACTTATGGATTTGTTTATAATGTCTTAGTTTACAATATACTACTGGGGGAAAAACTTCACTTTTGACATCTGTGAATAAAAGTAAGAAAAATATTACTAAACTATATGTCATCACTCATTCTTTATATACAATTTTAAATTCTGAATTGTGGAGGGAGGAAACTGGAAAAGTATTACAAGTGTTCCATTTATGACAATGAAAACTAATGTTCAGTTTGATGGCTTAGTTGATATTTATATATCTGAATATTATAAGAAATAAATTAATACATGCTCACTACTGAAAATTCATTTTCACTAGGCTGTCATTTTCTGATTTTTGGAAAGCTGATCAAATTTCTTTGAAAATAAGTTGCTGTTATTTTTTCTTAGAGGAGCATTTGCCCAGGAGACTGATTTTCAGGATGTCATCCCAGTAGTCTTCATTCTATTTTGCATGTAGAGAAATAAAAATGAAAACCTCCTCGAAAATTCCTGTCTTTGTCAAGGCAGGGTAGAAACACTCTTCCAAGAGGAGGGGCAAGATCATCCTGGACAGACGACCGCTCTAGTGCTGCACGGTCAGAGCACGGCATAGATAAGTCTGTGGGTGTTGGCCTGTGTCTGCTAGAACTGAGGGAGGAAGCGAAGATGTCGACTTATTATAAAGTAAAATTATGTTGACAGGAAATTATCTATCCTCTTGCACCTAAATCTGCCCTAAGGTATGCTTGTATAAATTCCAGAAATTCTAGAGTGGGTGCTTTGGTATCTTTAAGGGTTACTCCAGAACTTGACTTCAGTAGTACTATACTAGTCCATGTTTAATCGCTAACAAAATATTGGATACTGGGTAATTTGTAAAGAAGAGAGGTTTATTTAGCTCACAGTTTTGGAGACTAAAGCCCCACTGATTCTGGCTCTGATGAGGAGCCTTGGCTAAGTCACTGCCTTAGATGATATCATGGCTCACAGAAGTAGGAAAGCTCACATGGGACAGCGAGCCAGCATGCAGGCGGGAAAGGCCAGTTTCACAGTTTTGTAGCAACCTCTTGTGAGAGCAGGAAACCTATGAGAACAAACTATGCAATCTTTTCTAAAGGCAGCACCTGCAGGGATCTCCCACTCAGCCCTTCTTAGAAGACTACTTTGTCTTAACATCGTCACACCGAGGACTAGCCTGGAAGCATGCAGCCCTATAGAAGACAGCAGCTAAATCTTAGCAAGGACCTGCAACCCTGCTTTTCTCTGTCGGCTACTTGATTCATTCAACTCTTTAAGTTTGATGTTTATGAAGTCAGTCATTGTGTCTCAAGCTTTTCAAGATTTTGATTTACTCTAAGTATTCAATTAAATTATAATTAACTAATTACTATTATTCAATGGATAATGATTGTTATTGATAGTAAATTAAATCAAAACCTTGAATGTGGCCAAACTGTATTTTTCATTTTTCTTAAAGTCCTAAAAGATTTATTTGCTATATAAAAAAGAATGGTGTGATAACAGCATAGCTTTAATGTTCCATGCACCTCACAGACACACAGATTAAGGTCCAGCCCTCAGCAGAGTGCTACTGGCAGGTGGTAAAAACTTTAGAAAGCAGGGCTTCATGTGTGGTCTTCAGGTCATTGAGGTGTGCCCTTTAATGTGTGTGGTGTGTGACTCATGGGGCCCCAGCTTTTCCCTCTTGCTGTCTTTAGCTTCTCGCCCATGAGGCAGGGTGATTTGCTCTATGGTCTTCATTTGCCAAGATGTGTGTTACTTCCACAGGGCCAAAGCAATAAAGCCCTAGAATCCCTAAATTGTGAACTAAAGGAACCTTTTCTCCTTATATACTGATGGCCTAAAGCATTTGCTTCAATAATGTGAAGCTGAGTGACACATAGTGAACACAGACAAAAGTACAAAAGATATAAAGGCAGATACTTCAGAGGCACTAGAGCTGCCATAGGCTAGATTTTCAAGATCAAGAACATCAGAAATTTCTGATGTACTTTGTAGTATGATGTAATGTTGTCTTTTGTGCAAATTTAAATAGGTTTAGAAAGAAAATAATTTTAGGCTATATAGATATGTATAAACATGATATGAGCAAACAGATATCCAAAAACTATCACAATCAAATTTAGAAAATTAATAAATCTGGAGGAGAATGAGTGAATGATGTAAGATACAGGAAATGGAGCTCTAACATGGTGTCAGACACATGAGTTTGAATCCCAGATGTGGCTATCAGTCTCCCAGCTTCCTGGACTCTTTGACTTCATCAATTATATAACAAGGATAATTGTTTGCTCAAAGATTTATAGAGAGATAGAACACCCTTGCTGTAGGGCAAGGAAAGCCCTTGTAACTTGTTGATATTTGCAATAGAATTCTATTGACCCAAGCCTACGACTGTGAGCTAGATTTCTAGCTTGCACCCCCCCATACCCAACCTCACTAGATCCAAGTTATATTCTTATGCCTCAAACCAACTCAGACAGTGGGTGTTGTCTTTGACTCTGTGTTTTCAAACATAAGCAGAATTGGCAGTGCTGGCTTCCTGCATCAGGTCTCAGAGCCTGAGAAGACAGATAAAAGCACCCCGTATCTGTAGCTTCATTTGATGCTAGTCCAAGAGCCTCATTGTAGGACTTTGCCACCTTTGTGGCAAAGTTTTACTGTCACCTGAACAGATGCCGAAGGAACACTTGTATACACAAACATAGATGTACACAGCAACCTCTGAACCTTATAAGGCATCTTTTGTTGGGACATGGGTGGCAGTCTGTGAACTCAGAGCAGGGTCCTAGGGTCCTTGACAACATAGAACTGAATAATGCAAGATTGTTCAGGTTTCCATCCAAAACTCCAGGAAATCTTTTTATTAAAATTTGACCTGTTAGGCAATAACTTCATCAAAGTCCCTGATTCAGATGTCTTTATGCAGATGTATGTTGTTGGTAAACAAAGGCATTGATAGACAAATGACAGGTAGGAGAGCATTGGCTTGTATCTACCCTGATGGAAACTTTTCTCTAAAAGCAAAGTCTCCTTCCCTCCGTCCCTCTCTCTATCCCTCCTTCCCTCTCTCCTTCTCTCCCTCCCTCTCTGTTTTCCCTTTCACCCTTCCTTTCTTTCTTCCCTCCCTCTCTTCCTCTATCCCTCTTTATCTTCCTTCCTTCCTTTTCCTTTTCTTGTAATATTGGAGATGGAACCCACAGCCTCAAGCATGAGAAACAAACACACTCTACCAGTGAGTTATATCCCCATCCCTCTCAAAATTTTATTTTGAGATAGGGTATCCATCATTAAGACTGGCCTCAAAGTTGTGATCCTCCTGTCTCAGCTTTCTGGGTAGTGGGAATTAAAGGCATGTACCACCGTGCCTAGCTTGTAAAAGCACTTTTTAAAATACTAGCATTGTATTTCTTTGCTTGCGTGGCCTAACCCTTGTTTGCTCTCCCTCATCTTCCCCTTCCTCCCATGGGGCCCAGGCTGCTAGAAGTCTACCAACCTTCATCCTCTCCTCTTCAAGGGTAGCACTTAGCAGCTAGCATTTCCAAGTCTACTCTGAATCTTGATATGTGGCTCAGTTATTTTTCTCTCACTGCTGCGACAGAATATCTGACACCTAAAATTAAGGAAAGAAAGGTTTGTTTAGTGCACAGTTGTTGGAGGTTTCAGTCTGTACTTGGTTGGCTCCAAGGCAGAGTAGCACATGGTGGAGGACAGCAGTTCATGCTGGCATAAAATAACAAAACAACAAGAGTGAAAAGGGAAGAGAAGCTGCAGAGAGCAAGCTTGTTTCCCCCCTGTATGTTGCATTCAGGTTTTGTGCCCCAGGGTGGATGTACCCACAATCCCAGCATTGAATCATGAGTCAATCACAAACTCTGTTTTTTAAAATAATTTTATTGAGAAACAAATAGCAATGAGACAGTTTCAAAACCAATTAATAGTGGTTATTCACTGTACAAGATGCAGACATGATATCCTGTCCACAAACACTATTAGTACAAATCTTTCTATTCACTGAATTAAGAGAATGTAGCTTTATAGCTATCCTAACTATTTTGAGTATACAGATACAAAATAGTTGTTCATTTGTATCCCTTTTTTTGTTAATTTTGTCAGACAAGGGTATTGCATTATGTAATATTCATTTAAATATTATAGGTGTGTGAATTCAGCAAAATATTCCAATATAGTCCAGTAGTCCATAATAGTAGTGGGTTTTCCTTAAGACTGGCAATGTCAGAAGCTGTTGACTTGAGCCTTTTATAGCTTAGCATATTAATATGGCTTTTACTTTTTATACCTCATTTTTATACTTTTCTGCTGGATGGTTAAGACCAAGTTAAAGCAAGACCTATATAACAAGAAATATAGCATTTGTATCTGACAAGGTCAATCAAATCCCCTTAGAATTTCTCCTGAAACACTGTACCGCAGTTTGTAGATCCTTAATCACAAACTTTAGGAACCCGTCCTGATGACCACATGAGGCTTTGGGGAGACAGCTAGACACACACACCATAGCAATATGTTTGTATGGCTATGTTCTCATGGATGTGTGCTCATGAACTAATGTGTGCTTCTGTGTGTTTCTCGGGCTACCTACAGGATGGAGGTGCACTGCTGGGTCCCATCCCTAGTCCTGAGACTGAGACTTGGGTAAAACTAGTCAGAGAGGCTTTGGCCTCAGAGGAGGCAACACACTGAAGATGGCAGGGCCACATTACCAGTCTTGTGCCATTTTCCATGTAATCTAGGGGCCTGGAGATAGCTCAGTGGAATAAGTGCTTCCCTGGCAAGTGCAAGGGCCTGAGTTCAATCCCTGGCTCTGCAAATACAAAAAAAGAAAAAGTGTGCCATGTAATCTTATTCAAGTTGAATGTCCCTGATGTGAAAGCCTTGGGACCAGAAATGCTTCGGAGCTTTTTGTTTTTCAGATTTTTGTAAAATTAAAATATACAAATGATATGGATCTAAGTTTAAATACAAAAGTTTTGTTTTGTTTTACATATACTTTATGTGCACAGCCTGAAGGTTATCTTATATTTTTATAGTATGCCTGGGTTTTGGTTGTGAATTGTCATGTGAGGTCTGGTATCAAATTTTCCATTTGTGGTGCTCTGAAAGTTTCAGATTTTGAAAAGCTGCGGCAGATCTGGAAATTTTGGATTAGAGATGCTCAATCTCTGTGAGGGAAAACAAATTTCTAAATTGTTTCCCTACTACCTTCGGGTGTCTTTATGCCGAAGTAGTTTATCCTGAATTCAAATGAATACTCAAGGAAAATGTCTTGGCAATCGCTCACTACTTTCACGGAGAAAAAATAACATCTCTCAGGTGGGGACGGCTACACACAATGTTCAAAATGCATGGCAGGGCAGGGGCTGGGTGTCACCTTCGCTGTAAGTCCCTGTGAGGTGGCCCCTGTGGGAGCTCTTATCACTACTCTCCTCAGCCTAGCACACACTCCCGAACCCCACATCACACACTGCATTACTCCCATCCATCTTTCACTTTTCTGTTTTGCTCCTGCTCCTCAGAGTCTATATTTACCTCTGGATTGGCCAAATTTCTCATAACCGGGACAAAATAGCCACCGCCTGCAACTGAAAGGATTAGAGGGTTATTTTTGCTTATAGGCTCGGTGGGCTCAATTTATAGTGAGCTGGCTCTAAAGCAGAGTTGTGGAGAAGGAACATAGCAGCCAAAATCAGCTCACTTCAGGCACCAGGAGGTGGGATGGGTGCGCTGAGCTGCAAGTACACCCTTCCAGGTCACCCCACTGACCTGCCCCTTCTGACCAGTCCCCGCCTCTGAAAATAATACTTTTCGGGAGACATTTTCGATCTAATCATAACTTGTACCTGCCTATTGCTTCCTGGAACTTGTTCAGCTGTTCATCCCAATTGTGGTACTATATTTGCTTACCTCAGTAGACTACAGAATCCCTGGGCACAGAGGCTCTGCCCCTGCATTTCCAGCAGCAAATTTGCGCTTGTCCTTGAGCAGAACATAGCAGATGTTTGTTGGATGAAGCAGTGCACCATTTTCCCTGTTTTTATCCTGTCACATACCCATGATATCCTAAAATCAAATCACTCTGGAAATGCAAAGACCAAATAAAGCCAGATATTTACAATATAGTCACATATGCTTCAGAGTTTAAATCATTTGTTTTAATTTTTAAACAATAGGAAGGGTAGCTGAGTTCATATGATGCCTTTTATCTTTGATTTCACTTATCTGCTATTAGAGAGATTTAATTTCTCTCATTTTTCTCAGGTTATACCTTGAAAGAGTGAGTTGGTAAATATGAGCAGTCATTGCAGAGAATTATTGCCTGGTGCTATTGTTAAATTACTGCTTATTTTTAGGAACACCTCAAACTGGCCACAGAGTCAGAAGCCTTTGGTAGTCATAACTTACAACAAGAAATCAGACTGTACGTGGCACCGTATTTGGGGTCCCATCTCACAGTCACCTCCAAATAAGTCATAGTAACGTTCTGGAGTTCAGAGTAAATTGATGGCCTGCCCTTTACTGTGCGTTTTGTGGAAAAACTTTAAAAAACATGGCAGGGCAAGAGAGAAAAGCAGTCTGTTGGATTAAGGTAGAAATTTCATCATCAATTTTACCTGCCACTGCCGAGATGGGAAAACCATAACTCACTAATACTTTCTTCTTAGACACTTTGATTTAGGGAAATGCTTTTAAAAATTATTTCTATGAATTATCCCTTTAATGATCACCGGAATAATTTTCTTGGCAACACCTTGTGTTAAAATACATCAGTATGCTAAAAGACATGTTTAGTTTATATACATGATAGCTTTCACGTTTTAGGGTCCCTGTGAGCGAGACTGGCATCGGGAGTGGTCCCTGTGGAATGCAGCATTTGGCCCATGTGCCAAGTAACAAAACTTAAGTGAAAACAGTATCATTGCTGGTGACGTGCAATGTTGGTGATTCATGAAAAATGCCGATAGGGAGCTTATGGTCTCCTTGCTGCCACAGCCCGTAAAGGAGAAACCAGGCCATGATGTAGATTTCCAGTATGCTATTAAGAAAGTTCTGACCAAAGAAGTTAAAAAGTGTGTTAAAAGTGTGTGTGTGTGTGTGTGTGTGTGTCTGTCTGTCTCTGTCATGTGGCTATTTATGGGCTATAGCAACACCTGGGAGGAAGAAGTTGAACTTGCTCATGGTCCGATAACCTGGCTGTGAGATAGGAGCTAACAGAGAAAGCGGAGAGGCGAAGTCTGCGCCAGCATGGTGGACTCATTCTCTGTAGGATTCTTCAAGGGTCAGCATGAGGAATATTCTAACTCAAGAATAAAAGGTATCTGAAAGAGAAACCTACACAGTGAAATCAAGTTTGTACACACAAGTAAGCTGCAAAAACCATCATGCCAAAGTCTTTGTGCTCAGGCCAAAAAGTGATGAATGAGTGTTATTGTACCATAAAACAACAACAACACCTGATTCAAGGAAAAGGACTCTGAGTTACCATGACAGGTTCAGAGGTGTGGTTTATAAATCTTTTCTGCTCCATTGCTTACTGGAGCTGAAATACACTGAGCATCTGAACTTCAAATACAGTAGGGTTTCACCAAATTAGATGTATAGACACAGAGGAAGGGTCCAACCTTCCAAGGAAGCCCTGAGTCTGCAGAGACAGTGATGCACCCCACGTGGAGACAATGCCTGGGTCCTGGTCCCCTTACAGTGTGCATGTAGCATGCAGGGTATCCTTCCTATGGGACTCAGGAAGGGTTTTCAGAAGCAAGGAGGCCTTTCCAAGTAACACCATTGCAAATGGAATCATTTGACTGAAACTATGGAGTTCAGCCTGGAGTACAGGGTATGATGGCCCAAGGGCAGGGAAGACCACACACGGCTCAGAGAAGTGCTGCATCCAGCATCTAGCATCCTGGCACCAAGACAGACAGGTGTCCCCAGTGGACACTGACCCCAGGGAGGGTAGTGTGCCCAGACTGCGAGATCTGGAGAGTAATTTCGGGTCTCCAAGCTCTGAGCAAGTTTCTTAAATTTCTGTACACTGTAGTTTTCTCACTTGAGACATTTGAGCGTTAGTAATAACATTTAATTCTGGGTTGATGTGCTAGTTGTTCACATCGTTGTCCTCTTCCTTCTTGAGAGCTGTGTGATGGTGGCAAGGCAGGGGAAGGCCAATTCTAAGGGAGAGAAGATGGTGGTTCACAACTGCTCTAATATTTTCTCATGTTAATATATACTAATGCATAAGTGTAGGCTGTTTTCTAAGTGTTACTTGTAATGCGTGTAATATTGAATTAGTTTTAAGAAAACTAGGATGCATTCCATAGCCAGGACCCAGCAATGTCTCAAGTTGAGGTAGCCTGAGTTGCAAAAGGAAGAGGGATCAAAGCAAAAGGCACATGGACTTCTGGTTTGAAACTGTCTTAGCTCACTAGTAGCAAGTAGCTGCTCTAGCCTTCCTCTAAAATGTGTATCACAAAAATTTGAAAATCTTCTGCCATGCTCAGTGCATCTCAGGTGATCAGCAAAATCTTTCACCTGTTTCCTTTACTCAGTGGAAAGGTCCTGCCCACATGCTCATTCTAACCAAATATAGGTAATAGAGAAAGATAGGGTTATAAGAGGACTATCTCATCAGAAGTATGGAAAGCAGGCAGATAGTTCAGTGGACTAAACTGCCTGCTTTGGCAGAGCGCAATGGCCGGGGTTCAATCCCCAGCATGCTGCTGTGCCGGCTCCACCCTCTGGGTGCACTGAGACAGAGATTGAAATTGGGTGTGGTGGCACACATCTGTAATCTGAGTACTTTGGAGGCTGAAAACAGGAGAATTACTATGAGTCCGATCTCTACGTAGTGAGACCCTGTAGATCCTGTAAACCATGTCGTAAATTCATTTAAAAAAAAAAAAAACCTATGAGTGCACAGGGCTGGGGAGATAGCTCTGTGGTCTAAGCACCTACCTGGAAAATGCAAGGACCTGGGTTCAACCCTTGGTACCACACACCCTGCTGGCCCCAGAACCTGGGCACGCCATGCTGACCACAGAAACTGGGTATGGTGGCACATGCCTGTAATCCCAGCACTGGGGAGGCTGAGATAGGAGGATCACTGTGAACCTGAGCTGTGTAGTAAGACCATGTATCAAATAAATAAGCAATTTTTAAATTTTTCAAAAAACAGTGTGAGAGGGCTTTAAAGATGGCAATATTTAAGTATCAGTACAAATAATCTACATTATTTTTCAGATCCAAACTGATTTGAAAGCAAGATCAGGATTAAAAGTATGACTGTGATTCATTAAGCAAGTTATCAGTCACAGGAAACTCAGCAGGAACATGTTTAAAGTGTGTTCTGCCAAAGGCTAACTGAGACCTTCAGAATAGAGGGAATGGGCTGGGGTGATGGTGCAGGTAGCCCCGTAGTTTGAGCAGTTGCATCAGCATCTGCTGGTGGAGCACATCTGTGTGGAGGGGATGATGCGGACAGGCTGACGGGACCTCTGAGGAGTGAATAGCAGAGGATCTGCTGTGTAGCGTGGAACAACCTCCAGGGAACCAAGATGAGAGGAGAGCGAAGACTAGACCCCTCCTCTTGGGAAATGAGCATTCTTTGTGCCATGGAGTTGGCAAAAGTGCCTGAAGGATCTTCTCGAACCCTGCGCTTTGCTTTCTGTTCAGATGCCCCGTTTTCTCTACACAGAGAAGGTGTGATTGGGAAACACAGTGAATGCTGAAAACATTTTTAAGTTATTATAGTGAGCACCACGTTGCCAAGATTCCTCTTCGTTTCAAACACACTTATCCCATCTTTCTTGCCACTCTCTGAAAGAGTTCTGGAAGTGCTCTTCCCTGAGTGTCTTCAGTTGCATTGTCTTGGCCACCTCTATGTCCTGAATTGACTCAGAATGTTTACCTGTCGTGGTCACTTCGATTTTGGGGGAAATCCAGGCAATACGCATGTCAAGTTCAGTGAACAAGGCGGATGAAGACACACTGAAATGCTTTCGCAGGCCTGCCTTCCTGGGGCTGGCCCTCAACAGTAGCCTGATAATGACACTCCCGAAAGAGGACTTCCAGAATCGCTTCTGAAAGTGGCAAGACTGACAGGATGACTATGTTGAAATCCAGCAAGGGTATTCTCATGGGCATTAATGGCAATATGACTCTCATAGTAATGAACTGGTTTTTTTTTAAAAAAAAAAAACCTTAGATATCCACCATATTTTTTATTATGTCACATGTATAAATTTTATTGCAGAGTTAATGATTTGTTAGGGGAGAAATAAAAAGAAGGAGGATTCTACTGTTTAAAAGTGTTTCTTTTAACAATTACTAACTTAGACATTGAGGCAGGAAGTTAATTGACAAAACTCTGCCATACAAGATCTGAAATGAGCATAGCCTTTGTCAGAGAGGAAGAAAGACTTTTATATTTTAAAATTCATTGATCTTTTCAATGACATTTCAATTTCTTATAAGACGATATTGAGAAACATTATTTTGTATCATTTTTTAACAAAAAACATGAAATAAGATTTGTTATTTATGAAGCAATTCTGTAGCACGATGAGAGTTTTTTCAAAGATGATAGAAATATTGCTTTACGATATGTGACTGTGGTAGTTACAGTCTATCTTTAAAGGCTTCAGACAGAGTCTATTAGGGGTAAGCTGTAAAGAGAACAAATACTGTCACACTTGACGTCTTCCTCCCAGACAATCACACGGGGAGAAGGAAACGCACTGCAAATGGCCAGGTAGACTCTAAGGAGCACTTGAGACCGACGGGGGACAGGAAGGAGAGGCGGGAGAGAGAGGGCTTGAGAGTGAGCTGACAGCAGCTGGCAGTTAAGAACGGCAATTACTTGACCAAAAGAATCTTCCACTTAAGCCTCTTTCCCAAGAAATTAGTCACTTATTTTTAGCCATATGGGGCATCATTCCAATTTAGTAGGCATAGGAAAGCTGTTTCTTTGACACTGAAGAAGAAAAATAGTGGCTCTTCTCTCCTGCATTGTGCTTTATTTTTTCCATATTAGTCTGGTTTTTCAAAGCTAAAATGAAATAAAAATAACAATAGATTAGTGGTGTAAAGGTTTTCTCAGCTCTCTGGCTTCATCTCTTTTGGATAATATCTTGTCTGTTTTTGCTTCTGTTACAGTTTGTGTCTCTTGTCCCCCCCAAAGCCTCATACACTCGTGGAGCAGCTTCTAGAGCTTGTGATTGATTCTTGATCCAAATATGGGAGTGCGGGTGTGCTAGTCCCACCCTGGGTGAGCACTCAGCATTACAGAGGGGAGAGGTGCTCGCTAGCTGCTGGAGCTGCTGTCCCTCCCTTTGCTGTTTGCTGCTTTCCATGACCATGAACTGCTGCCCTCGGCCATACAGTGCTCTACCTTGGAGCCAGCTGAGTATGGACTGAAACCTCCACTAACTGTGAGCTAAATACAAAATGGTAAAAAAAAAAAAAAATATAAAACGTACAAAATTTCATTGAACAAAATAATAGGAATTTGACAATGGCTGTTGTATTGTGTAATGTTGCCTTCATATTTGTTGTTTAGGTTATCAAATACAAACCTGAAAAGTTGGTTAAAAATTATAAGAAATTAAAAAGAAGAAAAAGACTTTTAAGCATTAACTGCTCCTTTCAGTAGACCAGCAGAAATCAGCAGTACAGATATCCAAACTGTCTTGCATAGATACATAAATCTTTCTCCCTTCTTCTTTAGCCCTTTTCTTCTTCTTTGCAGCTTTTCCTTCCCATTGAATAGATTCTTTCTCTTTCACAGTATCTATTGTGACTTTCAGATTTTATTTACTCTCTCAGTAGTGAGACAATACCATGTTTGCGCATGCAGGTCTGATTTATTTCACTTACAAATACAGTCTCTTGCTCAAACCTCAAATTTGTATTTATTGATTTGTTTGTTTGTTTTTATGTATTTGGCACAGGGTCTCACTATGCAGCTTGGACTCCTAGTGATCCTCCTGCTGTCAGCCTCCCCAGCACTGAGATTACAGGTGTGTGTCACCATGCCCGGACTCAGTCGCTGATTTTTCATGCCCAAGAGTGGGTCTGGCACAGCATATGGTTCTGGGGATCAAACCCCAGTTCCTGAACTTGCCTAAGTAGGAACTTCGTCCACTGAGCTTTCTCCCTGGCCCTTCCAATTTACCTTCTTTTATAACAATGGAGTACTTACATTACCCACTTCTTATTTTAAAATTTCTTAAAAACTTGTTAGCTTGTTAAAAGTTAATTTTATAGTTTCACTTCAGATTTTATAAATTCTTAATGTTTCTTAGTGATGTTATGAACAAATTCTTTAAACTTTCCAAAATCTTTAGAAAGTTTATATTGTTAAACTAATTATTTTTAATGCATTATCTTTAATCATTTTAAAGATCTCTTAAATTAACAAATATAAATCTATCCCTGTAATAAGTAGAGACTTTTTTTTTATATTTTAGGGAAGGGTCTACAGGGTGTTGAGGATTTCACTACTAGATCAGACTCATAGTGATCTGCCTGTTTACAGCCTCCCAAGTGCTGGGATTACAGGTGCACACCACCATGCCTAGTCTCAATTGCTATCTCAGCATGCCCTGGGTGTGAGGCCGGCATAGCAGGCTCAGGGATTGAACCTCTGGCCAAATCCACTGAGTATTTGGCCGGCCCTGAAACATTACTCTTGTGAACTTGCATTAGTAGTTTTTAAACAATTAGGCCAGAAATATATCAACTTCTTCTCCTACATCTACACATTCTGTGGCTACACTCAGTTTGATCTCCCTTCTGATTCTTTAAATATTGCTCCTCCTAGCTATTACCTCCACTGTACAGGAGATTCCACTTCACTCCTTTAGAAGCTAGAAATCCTGACATGAGCTATCCACTGTAACTTCCACATATTTAGTGGATATGTGATGAGATTGAACCAATGCCACATTCTTAGGCCTTGTTTACTCAGTCTTAATCTCTTTGCCTTCTCACTAATTTACTAATGTTCTGTTGACTAACTGATCATATCTACTGTGGAATCCACTTACTTAATAGACTGTTCTCCAGATTCATTCATGTTGTTCTAGATGGCAGGATTTCCTTCTTTTTCTAAGGTTGAATGGTATTCCACTGTGTATATATCTGTTCACCCATTGATAGATAGTTGGATTTTGGCTACTGAAAATAATGATACACTGATCACACAAGTGCTCTTCAACATATTGATGTCATTTATTTTGGGTATATCCAGAAATGGGATTGCTAGGACATAAGTTGGTTCCATTTTAATTTTGGGGGGAACCACTGTTCTGTTTTTGATAATATCTGCATTAATTTGTAGTTTTACAAACTATGTAAAAAGGTTTCTTTTCTCCATTTTTTTAAAAAAAGAATTATTGCTCCAATAGATATGAAATGACTTGTCATTGTGATTTTTATTTGCATTTACCTGATGACTGACATGGTACATTTTAATATAACTATTGTTCTTTATACTCTTCCTTGCAGAAAATTTTATTCACATTTTTTGCCCATGTTCTGATTATATTTTTATGAATTGAGTTTCTTATGTTTCAATATTAATGCTGTATTAAATATATGACTTAGAATTATCATCTCCTGTCCAGTAGGTTGTCTCTTCACTCTTGACTGTTTCCTTGGCTGTGCAGAAGTATCTTCTTTCAATGGACTCACATTTATCTGTTTTTGCTTTTGGTTGCCTAAGCTTCTGGGTTTATTTCCTCCCCCCCAAAAAAAACCACTTCCCTAGCTAGTGTGCTAAAGCTTCCCCCTGTGTTTGCTTCTAGTTGCTTTACAGTTTAAAGTCCTCAATCCATTTTGAATTGATTTTTGTATATGGCATAAGTACTAATGTTAATCTGATACACGCAAATACCCAAGTGTCTCAAATCATTTAGTGAAATAACTTTCTTTTTCCTATTCTGTGCTCTTAGCTTCTTTGTCAAAAGCCACTTGGCCATGTGTGGGTGTACTTTAGGGCCCTCTGTTTTCTTCAATTCATATAACTGTCTGCTTCTTTACACCAGTACCATACTGTTTTGATTTCTATCAAAAGAAATCAACATTTGTAATATGTTTTGAAGGCAAGCAGTGTGGTGCCTCTAGCTTTCTTCTTATTACTCAAAATTACTTTTGGTGACTTGAGATCCTTATCAGTTCTACACAGTTTTAGGTTGTTTTGGTATTTATGTGAAATCTATCATTGGGCTTTTGTTAGGGATATGTAATGAGATTGGGTTAGTGTGGATATTTTAACAATGTTAATTCTTTTAATCTATTAACATGTGATAACTACCCACTTGTTCGTGTCATATTTAATTTGTTTTATCAATATTAGTTTGCAGTGTAAAGATCTTTTACTTTCTTGATTAAATTTATTCCTAAGTGCTTTATTTATTTATTCATCTGTTTATTTTGAAGCTATTGGGAGTAGGAGTATTTTTCTTTTTTCTTTATGTGATAGTTCACTGTCACTGTGTAGAACATTACTCATTTTTGTAAACCAAATTTTGCATCTTGAAACTTTGATGAATTCACTAATAGTTACAACAGGTATCTGGTGTAATCTTTACAGATTTCTGTGTAAGATTATTTCATCACAAACAAGGACAATTTAACTTCTTCCTTTCCAATTTATCTTTTTCCTTATTGCTCCTATACATCTTTTATGTACCATTTATGGATGCTTTTTATTTTATTGAAAAACAAATAGCAATAAGTTTCAAAACTGATTAATAGGACAGTGTCAATAATTAATACATTGTACATTGTTATCTTCCTAATGGTTATCCATAGTATAAGATACAGACAGAATGTCCTGTCCAAACCTATTAGTACAAATCTTTCTACTCATTAATTTAAGCGAAAGTAGGTGTATATCTATCCTAACTATACTGTACATACAGATGGTCCTTCCTTTGTATCCCCTTTCTTTGTTTAGTCCTGTCAGAGATGGGTATTCCTTTGGCACCTAAATACTATAGGTGCATGAGTTCAGCAAACAGTCCAACACAGTCCAGCAGTCCACAATAGTAGTGGGCTATCCACAGAAGTTTTTGCTTTGAGCCTTTCACAGCTCAGCATATGAATATAGATTTACTTTATATATCTTGTTTTTATACTTTTCTGCTGGATGTGGATGCTTTTAATGGCAATAACAGAAACATACTCAAACTTACTGAGCAGAAAGGATGAAAGGATCCTGCAGTTTCTCTCATAACCCAACTCTGGAGAAGGTAGTTGGAAACCTAGAACCAAAGTCTCCTGCTTCCTGAAATCTCTCACTTTTAGGGACCTTGTTTTTTCCCCTCTACAGCAAATGCACTTCACTCTGTTTCACTAAGCCCTTATTTTATCAGAAGTACCAGTGGTTCCTAAGCTTTACACTTCATTATTGTTGCCACCATGAAAGACTAAATTTTGGTCTCTTCTTTTTTTTCCTGAATTTTATTCTTATTTGAGAATGTGTCATAATCATTTTGGGGAAGGGGTATGAGTACACGATACAACTTGCTTTTTTAAAAATTAATTTTATTGAGAAACAAAAAGCAATGAGACAGCTTCAAAACCAATTAAAAGGACAGTTTCAATAATTAATACATTGCATATTGTTGTCTTCGTAGTGGTTATTCATAGTATAAGATGCAGACATGATATTCTGTCCAAACACTATTAGTACAAATCTTTCTTCTCATTGAATTAAGAGAAAGTAGCTGTATATCTATCCTAACTTTGTATATACAGATATAAAATCTTTTTTTGTTTACTTTTGTCAGAGAAGGGTATTCCATTGTCATTTAAATATTGTAGGTGTGTGAATTCAGCAAAATATTCCAATATAGTCCAGTAGTCCATAATAGTAGTGGGTTTTCCATAAGACTGGCAATGTCAGAAGTTGTTGACTTAAGCCCTTTACCGCTCAGCATATTAATATGGCTTTACTTTTCATACCTCGTTATTATACCTTTTCTGCTGGATGGTTAAGACCAAGGGAAAGAATGACCTACATAACAAGAAATGTAACTTTTGTATCTGCTAAGATCAGTCAAATCCCTTCACGATTTACTCTGAAACTCTGTACTGCAGTTTGTAGATCCTTTGTCAGTGTCAGCCATATGGATGAGTCACGGCCATTTCTCGACCATTTTGCTCTCTGTGAAAGCCTGAGAGAATGTTTCCTCTCTAGGTGACTGTCCTTAGGAACACTCTACATCATCAGTAACTTTCCTCTATGGCCCATAATCTCCTTGATCATCATTTGAGACATCACTGAGTCACAGGATGTTACAGTACAGGTTGTCTTATGTCCTGAGTCCTCACTGACCTTCAAAGGCTAGGGCCAAAATGCTGGCTGTCCTTGTTCCTTTTTAAAATCCCCTCCCCCCCTCCTTATTCATCCCTTCTTGCTCCTCTAACTCCCTTTCCCCATCTTCATTCTTGTTGATATTAATCTCAGCTCATGTTTATGGCATATGTTTACACTTATTGAGGCTATTAGGCTCCTGTACATGCAACATCTTTATTCTGCTTGTTTTTCCTCTGATCCTTCTTACCCTTCATTCACTCTTTGTGTCTTAGACTCCTTCCCATTCGGAAGAGATCCATCCCATTGTGTCCTCCTGTCCTTCTTCTGTCGATATCTTTTTTGTACTTTGCCAAAAATGAAAGATAGTATTTCATATTTTTAAAAAGTTTTTGAAATCTTTTTGTTTGTTTGGTACTAGATCTTGCTACACGGCTCGGGTTCATAGTGATCCTCCTGTTTCAGCCTTCCCAGTGCTGATATTACAGTCATGCACCACCATGCCCAATTTCAGGGATGGCACAATGTACCCAGGGTCCCAGGGCTGGCATGGTATGTAGTACCAGAGATCAAACCCAGGTCCTTGTGCTTGCCAGGCAGGCATTTAGACTGCCGAGCTATCTCCCCAGCCATCATTTCATGTTTAAACCTGTATGTTTGCTTTATTTCACTCAGCATTATATTTTCCAGATGTATCCATTTTCCTACAAATGCCTCAAAGCTGAGTAGTAGCCCATTATATGTAAATGACCACATGTACTTTCTCCAGCCATCTATTGATAAGTATGCAAGCTGCTTCCAGGAGTTAGCTGTTATGAACTGTACTACTATAAACATCAGTATGCATGAATCAATGTAGTATGGTGTGTTAAGCTCTTCAGGGAAGATATCTGGAAGAGGAATCACTGGGTCATATAGAATTTCTAATTTTACTTCTTTAAGAAATCTCCATATTGATTTCCTAAGCAGCTATCATATAGTTTGCATTCCCACCAACAGTGAAGGAGAGCTCTGTTTTCACCACATCCTCACAAGAAATTGTTACTGTTTTATTTTTTTCGTGATAGCCATTCCTTCTACTTATGAGGTAGAATCTTGGTGATGTTTTAACTTGCATTTCTGGAATAGCCAGAGATCATGAACACTTTTCATTTATTTGTCCTTTTGTACTTCTTCCTCTGTAAAGTATCTGATCATTTCACTTGCCCATTTCTTCATTGGGTCTTTTATTTGAGATGGTAGATTTTTTTTTTGAGTTCCTTATATGTTTCAGATATTAATCCTCTGTCTCAGGAGTAGCTGGATAATTTTTTCCCCCATTCTGTAGGATATTTTTTCTCTCTGCTAATTGATTCTCTTGCAGTACAGAGCTTTCTAATTTGATGTTAGTCTCATTTGTTGATTCTTGCTGCTATTTCTTGTGCAACAGCAGTTCTGTTTAGAAAACCCTTCCTTTACTCAGGGATTCAAATGTTTTACCTAATTTATTTTCCAATAAATTCAATATTTCTGTTTTAACAGTTCAGATCTTTGATTCATTTTTATTTTAATTTCATTTGATTTTTAACTTCACATAATTTTCATTTCAGCCTTCCCAGTGCTGAGATTACAGTCATGCACTGACTGTAATCTCAGCACTGTCCTTTCTGAAAAGATTCAGAAAGGACACATACTTTGAAAATTTCATTTTCAAAGTATGTGTCCTTTCTGAATCTTTTTGCAAAGAGTATCTTTCATTCAATAGATGCTTTCGGCCCTTTCCTAAAGATCAAATAGATGAGTGTGTCTAGAGATGTTTGTGTATCCTCTATTCTGTACCACTTATCTACATATCTTTTATTTCTAGCACCATGCTGTTTTAATCACTATTGTTTTATAGGATAGTTTGAAGTCATGTACAGCCGTGCTTCAGCTTTTCACTGGTTGCACAAAATTGCTTTTGCTATTCTAGATCTCTTCTGGTTCCAAATAAATTTTAGGATCATTTTCTCTGAATCTCTCAAGTATGCTGCTGATATTTTGATTGGGGCTGCATTGAATCTGTGCAAAAGTTTTAGGAACATGACCATTTTATGGTATTGATTCTGCTTATCCAGGCACAGGAGACATTTTTCCATTTCTGGTGTCCTCTCCAGTATCCTTTTTCAGAATATTGTAGTTTTCTTTCTAAAAGTCTTTCACTTTCTTGATTAGATTAATTCCTTATATCATTTTTTTCTTGAAGCTACTCTGAGTGGTATTGTTGATATAATATCCTTCTCATCAAGTTCAATATTGGTATACACAAATACTCATGATTTTTGTGTTTTGCAAAAACACTACTGCATTGCTGAAGTTGGTTATAATTATATAAGAATTTGGATCTTCATGAAGAGAATCACATCACCTTCAAATAATAATTTGAGTTCTTCCTTTCCTTTTACTTTTTTCTCTTGCCTAACTATTGTGGCTAATGTTTGAAATATGTGTTGAGCAAAAGTGATATTGGGCATCCTTGTCTTGTTCCTGATTTTAGAGGGGATGCTTTTAGTTTCCCCCCATTTAATGTGATGTTGGTTGTCATAAATATTTTTTATCAAATTCAAGTATTTTTGTTGTTGTTGTTGTTTGTTTGTTTTTTTGTGGTACTGGGGATTGAACTCAGGACCTTGCTTATTCTACTGAGCTATTTCCCCAGCTCTAAGTGTGGGTTTTTTACAGCTATTTTATGCAGGTTTTCTTTTTTACCATTTTATGTATATTGCATTTTTTTTCAAAAGTTTTTGTGTCTCTATTGATGTAATCATGTGGTTTTTCACCTTGCTTCTAATGTGATGCATTAAATTTATTGATTCGCACACATGTTGAACCGTCCTTGTATCTCTCGGATAAAACTTACTTGATCATGATGTATGTTCATTTTGATGATGTGCTTCATTTTATTAACTAATATCCTGTTGAGGATTTTTTGCAATTGTGTTCATTAAGGAGATTTGCCTGTAGTTTTATTGTTTAGTTGTATCTTTATCTAGTTTTGGAATCAGGCTTCCATAAATGAATTTGGGAGCACTTCATCCATTCTTTGAGGAGCTTAAGGAATATTGATGAAAGATTTTGTAAAATTCAGAAGGGAATTTATCAGACTCTGGGTTCTTTTTAGTTGGTAGATTATTTACTACTGTGTCACTTTCATTGCTTGCAATTGGGTTATTCGGCATGTTTGTGTCTCCTTGACTTAGTTTTGGTAATTTGTGTGAGTCTACCAACCAGTCCATTTCTTCAAAATTTTCCAGTTGTTGAAATAGAATTCTTCAAAGTAGCTACTATTTTCTGGATGCCAACTCTGTCTATTTTGACTTCGCCTTTTTCCTAATTGCACTGATCTGAATCTTCTCTCTTTCTCTTGGTAAGTTTGGTTAAGGGACTATTTTGTTTATTCTTTCAAGAATGAGCTCTTCATTTGATGGCTTGTTTCTATTGTTTTTCTCTCTTTTGCCTAACTTCTCTGGCTAGGACTCCCAGTCCTACAATGAATACAAGTGGTGAGGGTGGGCATCCTCCTGTTGCTGATCTTAAAATGAAAACTTGGAATTTTCCATTGCTGAAAATATTAGCTGTAAAGCTGGAGAGATAGCTCAGCAGCATAAATGCCTGCCTTACAAGTATAAAGTCTTGAGTTCAATCCTCAGGACAAACAAAAAGAAAGAAAGAGAAAGAAAAGAAAAAGAAAATGTTAGCTGTACCTTTATTATATATGCAATTTATTGTGTTGAGATGTATTCCGCCTATGCCTAATTTTCTGGGAGATTTTAAGCATGAGAGGATACTGCATTTTGTCAGAGCCTTTATCAGCATCTATTGAGATGTCATGTGGATTTGGCCTTCATTCTTTTGATGTGGTGTGGCACATTTACAGATTTGCATTGGTTGGGGTTGTACCATACTTGGATCCCTCGAATTTATTTCATTGATTTGATTCCTGATTTTATTGAATTATTTATTTGTACTTTCTTGAAGTTAAATAAGATTCCTTAAAGAAGTTTCTTTCTTTCTTTCTTTCTTTCTTTCTTTCTTTCTTTCTTTCTTTCTTTCTTTCTTTCTTTCTTTCTTTTTTTTTTCTTTCTTTCTTTTCTTTTTTTTTTTCAGAACTGGGGATTGAACTCAGGCTCTTGCACTTGCCAGGCAGGCATTTATTCTACTGAGCCATCTCCCTGGCCCAAAACAATTTCTTTTTAATTTTTTAGTGATAAAGTGGAGATTGAACCCAAGGTCTCACACTGGGCTACTGTCATGGCTTGTGTCTACAGATGCCCCTAAAGCCTCATGTGGTCACAAGTGGGGCTTTCTCAGAGGTGGCTGCAGTGTGCGATGCTGCGATTGATTCATGGTGTAATGCTAGGCTCAAGGGCACTGGGATTAGGGTGTGAGTGCCACCCACCCTCAGTAGTCTACATAAATTAAAATAGGTAGAAAGACATTTTAAAGGTGCCTTGTTGCTTTTGCCACATTGTAAGCACCATAAACTGCTCTCTTCTGCAATGTCCCTTTTCCAAGATGAGTTGTTTGGAGCCAGTTGACTATGGACTGAAACCTCTACAAACTGCAAGCTAGATAAACATTTTTCTCCTTTAACTTTGGATATTTTGCCTCAGCAACAAGAAAAGTAACTAAGATAACTACACTTTTAGTCTCTCCATTTTTGTAAATTTTGATACAGGATTTTACTAAGTCACTCAGTCATCCAAGCTGAGCTTGTCACTATGATCCTGCTGCTTTGGCCGTCTAGAGTGCTGAGATTACAGGAATGTGTCACCCTGACCAGAAAAACATTCATTTTGAATTATTTTTTAGGCATTTCATGTATTTCTGTTACTTTAAATTCAACTGCTAGAAAAACTATTGTTTTTTAGTGTGTGTGTGTGTGTGTGTGTGTGTGTGTGTTATTCATGGGGTTTTTTTTCTGTTTCTTCTTGCCTTACATTGATATCCATGCATTTGAAGAAGTAGGGGTTTATTCCAGTCTTTATACTTTCACCAGCCAGTGATCCAGGGATTATAGGCAGACCCCTTACCATGTTCAAGAGTAAACTGGCTGCCAGTGTTCTGGGGCAGATTGGGCTGGGTTCTTGGGCAAACCTTGGCTATAGGGGGCCTTTAGTCCGTGCCTCAGTAGTTGACCAAAGGTCTCATTCTATCAGGGCTGGCCTGAGTTTTGGAGAACTCAAAGCCACTAGGACCTGGCACTGGAGTGGGCCCAAAGCACAAGGCCACTAGGGCAGATCTGCCACTGGGCTGAGCTCAGAGACTTAAGTCTGCAAGGCTGGCATGAACCCAGGGCAGGCTTGGAGGCTTCTGTGAGCACCAAGCCAGCATTAAGTGCAGAGGAGGCACAACTAGCCCTGGGCTTCACCAGGCTGGCTTGGTGTTATGTTGGAGGCATAGTCTAGGTTTCATTTTTCTCTCCCAAGCAGAGGCTCTCTCTGATTTCTACTGTCTTCTGGCAAAGCAAGGGTGAGTCGGGTAATGCACAGTCATCCTTCTTGCCCTCTTACTGCATCTTTTTCTTATTTCTGTACTCCATTCAGGTTCTGGGTCCTCTCACTTGGTTTGTTTGGCTCTTGGGAAGGTGTTTCATGCATCAGAACCTGTTCAGATTGATGTTCCTGGGTGTAGGTGATGCTTTGAGATTGTATTCCTTCCTCTTGTTCTGTTCCTTCCCCCAAATCCACTTGTTACAATTTTTCATATAATGCCCATAACTTAATGTTCACTGAAGAAACATGAAAGCCAAGGTTGAACAGAAAGGAAAACTAGTGGCAGGACCCTGCTGAAGAAGACCCAGTGGGCCTTGCTGGGGAATTATAATTTGCCATGGGGGAGCTATTGAAATATTTTAAGCAGGAGAATCAGTTGTTACCATTTGCATTTTAGAGCTTTGTCTGACTCGGAAATGGGTAATGATGGGGCTACAAGATGAATTCAGCAGTAGTTCAGGGAGGGACAGTGATGGCTTCCACTAAGGTCATATCATGAAAGGCAGAGGGAAATGATGGGCTGAAGAGATATTAGAGAACAGTAAGACTTCATGAGTTCTTGGGAGTGAAGAATGAGAGGAGGATAGACAGATTATGCAAAATATCTGGCTTGGACTGTAGAGTTTAATCAGGATAGGTGGAATCTGCTGGTGAAGGAAAATGTGAATTCATTTGAGACATAATGACTCTGAAGGTCTGAGAAGAGAAAGTAGGGACATGATACATGCCTCATACATGATAGGTAATGGAGCCCTGAGTGGCAGATCTGAGAGTCAAGGTTCATGAAATAATGAGCATAGATGCCATTTCCCGTGCAGGATATGTAAAGAAAAAGGGTGAGGAATGAAGGATATAGCATGATGTCCTGAGTCATGTCATGGTTGACTAAGACTACTTCACAAAGGAAATGCTTAGAGTAGTAGAGGGGGAAATTCTGAACAAATCAAGGTGTTATTTTGAGGAAGTCAAGAGAAAATATATCTTAAGGGCAAAGATACAACCAATGGGACAAGTGTTCTTGAAAAGTAAAGGTAAGATTCAAAAGTGTATGTTGCTGGATATATAGCAAAGCAATTACTGATGACCTTGACCCCGGGAGATAGCTCAGTGACACAGTGACTGCTTGGTAAACACAGGTCCTGAGTTCAACTCCTGGTACAAAAAAAAAAAAGAAAAGAAAAGAAAGGCAGACACAAATAGAGGTCACTCTCAGAAGATCTACCTGTGCAGGAAAAAGCAAAGATGGTAGCTGGAGGAGGAGACAGAGGAGACTTAGAGAGTTTTCCCTTTTGTTTGAAAGTCTTATTTCTGGGCCAGCCAAATAGCTCAGTGGATTAAAGCACCTGTAAGCAGACACAGGGACTGGGGGTTCGATCCCTGGGCCTGCCATACCTGTGCCACTTCTGAGTCATACTAAGACAGCAATTGAGATTGGCCATGGTGCCACATGCCCATAATCCCAGCTCTTGAGAGGCTGTAAACAGGCAGATCACTACGAGTCAGATCCAGTAGTGAGACCCTGAATGCTCTGTAGACCCTTCGCTAAAATGCAAAAAAGAAAGAAAGATAGAAAGAAAGTCTTATTTCTGTACTGAGACTGCAGACTTGAGTGTATTTAAATGCTAACTATCAAGAGCAGGAAGAGGGAGGGAGGGAATGCAGTAAAGATACTGAACAGACTGGCACTAATGACACACAGAGCTCCCAAAGGAGATGGAGATGGAGGCGGGAGAAGACAGAGCATGAGGGCAAAGAAATAAGCTTGGCCTAGAAGAGAGACACCTGCTCCAGGCAGCAGGAGGGACGGAGGACAGGACAGGTGTGCTCACAGTGGAAACTGGTGAACGTGGTGGCAGAGCTGGGCCATTTCTCTTTCTATGAATTCTATTTTCCCCACCAAGTAGGAGGCAAAGGCATATGCTGAGAGTGAGGAGACCCAAGTGGTAGAGCAGGTAATTTGAGGAGAGTAGAGACAGTCTTACATGACTGCCATAGAAAGTAAAAATTGATGAGGAAAACCTCCATGGTTTTCCAGTGAGAACTAAAAGCCAGGTGAGAACAGAAGTAGTGAATGTACCAGTGCCCAACTCCTGAGAATAATATGGAAGCCTTGTTGAGATCCAGGGCCTCAATTTGGAAAATTTGTATTAGTAGAAAAATGATAGAGAAAAGAGAGTTAAATCTGGTGACAGAAAAGCAGGCAACATGGCAGACCATAGAGTGTCAGCCAGGGCAGGGAGACTAAGAAGTTGGATGCGCTCTCCCTGTGTTCCTTGTCCCATTTGGACTCCTCCAAATCATAGTTTCTGACCAAGGGCCATTAGAAGCAGAGATGGAACTGTCATGCTATTAGGGAAGTCCAGATGGAACCACAGCAGTGGCAAAGGTTGGCGTCAAAGAGCCAAGGTCTGAGGTCAGAGGAAAGGTTACTGTTTGGATTGAAATGATTTTTGTGTTGCTTGTTTTATTTTGGGGATAAGGTATTATTTCCAATCACACCTTTATTCACATTTCAAAAACATTTATTTTCTGCAGCTAGAAGTGCTCTGTAGGTCTACCCTTTCTGATTAGATAGGAAACATAATAGCATTCCATTCTCAGACAAAGTCTAATCTGGAAAAAATTCTCAGCATTGTCCAGATATCTCGGCTTCTGATAGCCTGAGTTAGGTGGCAGAGTGTTATGATCTTGTAAGTATACTGTGCATGTTTTATGAGGACCTGGCTTGGAATTCAGTACTTTTTACTTGCCCTCATGAGTTATACTTTCCACAAAGAAAGAAAAAAACCAATCCAAAATTTAAAATATTGTTATTGGGTCATTTTGTGCAGAGCCAAGGGACCAACAAAAAGAGTGACAAAGGAAATGTACAGTGAAGCCCTGCATACAACCTCTGGCAGTATTAGGAGTCAGCTTCAGAGAAAGTCCTCTGGCTATTTCTGAGTTAGGTGTTTGTTCACCAGAAGACCACTCAGTATTTTTTCTTTCTCTGTCTTTTCTCCTTGAGGAGGAGGAAAGATTCTTCTCCACATTCAAAATCTGAGTGTGTTTTCTACAAGCTGTAACTTCAAATTAAGAACCTGATGATTTTATTTGTCAGAAACTTGACCTAATCAGTTAAACTCTGGAATCCAATTTTATTTCTTTCTGAAATCCTCTAACATTATATCCAAAGGACTTTTAACATTTTAAATATTTTTTAAAGAAAATACCAACAGGATAGGAGGGAGAATTAAAGTATATAGAAGAGACAAAAACAACACAACTTTTGAAGTTGAAATTCAATAAAAGATGATCAAATTGCCTAGGAGACCTCAGGAATCAAGGTCAACAGAGTGGGAGAAGAAACAAGTTCACAATGGGTAAGCTTCAAAACACATAGGAGTTAGCAGCACCTAGTCCCCTGGAGGAGGTGGAGTGAGTGAAGAGGAGAGGCTAATCTGAGTGGAAGCAAAAAAGCCATTTCCTCAGCTCTACAAGGCAGAATCACTGCCCTTCCTAAACCAGTAGCTGTCCAGACATTAAAACTGGTTCTCTGGACTGTAGGATAGAAGGTACCTCGTGGGTCCTTACTATGCTAAAGGAGACTGAGATCACACATCAGTGGGAGATAACTGTGTCCCTTCATGTAGGAAAACCCAGCTCTAGCAAGGATTCATGCATTGGTTAGAAAGTGAGGGCTCCTTTATCACCTGTAGTTTATGATCTACAGTGAGAACAGAATTCTGTAGTTCTGAGATGACCCAGATCACCCCATCCATAGGAAAACACAAGGTCAACAAGCCCCACATATGCACTCAGAAACATCCAGAAAAGTAACTAGCATTGAAGGATGTCTTGAATAGGGGAAACAGAGACCAAAACAAATAGAAATAAACAAACCTGACTAGGGGAGAGAGCTCGGCAGTCTAATCACCTGCCTGACAAGCGCAAGGACCCAGGTTCAATTCTGGTAGCAAATGCTGAGCTGGTCATGAGACTGAGTGTGGTGGCATGTGCCTATAATCCCAGTGCTGGGGAAGCTGAGACAGGAGGATCACTACAAGTCTGAGTTGCAAAGGAGACCCTGTACCAAACAAATACTTTTTTCAAATAAATAAACCCTTGGAAGAAGTAGAACATATCAGAGAAAAGAAAAAAAAATATTGATACTCTTATTGTGGAAAGTAAGGTGCTATGTCCATGAAACTAGAATGGAATTCTATTTTAAAAAGAAAGTAGATTCATTGTAAGAACTGGAAAAATAAAATTTCCCTAAAACAGAGCAAAATATGAAGCGATAAACAGGAAAGAAAGGTAAAAAAATTAGAGTGCCAAGACAGAAGATCTGTTTAAAGCACAGGTAACAGGAAATGGAAGAGGAGGGAATGAAATAGTCAGACAATTCCCCAGCATAGCGCTGTGTCAATTACCAGACTGAAATGGCCCATCAAGTGCTCTGCCTACAAGGAATAAATGCAGGCTGGCGACAGGATTAGGTATGGTGAAATTTTGCAAAGCAAGCACAAAACTGTGGGGAAGTGGGTACCACAACCAAACCTCAAAAATAGGAATCGTTTTACATTTCTCAAACTACAAAATTAGAAACTAAAAGACAATGGAGTGTGGCCTTTGCAGAACCCTAAAAAAAAAATTACTTGCAATTTTGAATTCTACACTCAAGAAAGGTATTAGCTAAAGGAAAGAGTTAGGGTCGGTGAGATAGTTTAGCACACTAAGCGCCTGCTTAGGCAAACACAGAGACTGGGGTTCGGTCCCCAGCACCACAGGCCAAACCGGCCCCACCCCCAGGTTGTTGACCCAGCCCCCTACAATGGGTGTGGTGGCCCACACCTGCAATTCAGCACTGAGGAGGCTGAAAACAGGAAGAGTCCCAGCTGTGTACCCTGTACCCTATACCAAACACATACATTAAAAAAATAAAAAGCTAAGCATTGCCATGTAAGTCTCAAGCTGATCTCCCTTGCACATTTTTGAAGAAGCTGCTGTGGGGCATGAATATGGCCATGTCATCCGCTAAGCCTTCAGATTGGAAGTCCATGAATCCAATACACATTCTGATCCATGCCTCGTCTCCTCTTAACCATATGTTGATGAAGTCCCTAAGTACTCCTCTCCTACATCAACGTAGAAGTGGTCTTTAACCTCCTTCTAGAACAGAAGAGCACCACAATGAAGCCCAGAGCAGTCTGTGCCGTGTAGTACATTTCCTCAGGCCCTTAATCCGCAGTGCATGTTATAGCGCACCTGACACTTCAATGGCTGTGACGCTGCTTCTCAGGACTCATGTTATTCTCCAGAAGAGACCTTCAAAAAGGCAGGACCCACCATACACATGCAAGCATCCTCCGCTGGGCAGCAACAGTCTGACTCCTTCAGAAAAAGTCAGTCACATCTGCCAGTGTGGGGCACATTTTGCCCACATCACTTGTTAGCATAGGCATGAGCATACAGCTCCTGAAGGTGTTTTTCACTATAGCAGTACTAGCTAACAATAGGACAGCAACTAGGGTCCAGGTGCTGTTCTGAGATCTTCATAAACAGAACTTCGAGGGGCCGGGGAGATGGCTCAGTGGATTAAGTACTTCCCTGGCAAGCACAAGGGCCTGAGTTCAATCCCCAGTTCTGTCAAAATAAAAAAAGACCTTTGATTTCCTGTTTGAGCCATTATGAAAGATAATAAACAGGATTCCCTGTCTTTTGTCTCTTACCTTTTGCTAGTTCTGCTGTCTTTGACAGAAATTGTATTCTGGATGATCTTTCTCTGATCAGGTCTTAAAAGGACAGTCAAGGAAAGAGATGAACACTGACTTAAAAATATTATGAGCTGATTTCACTTCTGTGTAGTCTCACATTTTTCTTTGTTTAGATTTAATTTCCTAACATTTTGCCATATAACAGAAAGGTAAAATACTTGAATTAAAATACATTTTATGTCTCACTAATGTTGCAAGCTTAATTTTAGAGGAAACTGTCTTGCAGGAGTAAGACAGAAATGTTTCTTCAGTTACACTAATAGCGTAGGAGGTGTGGCTGACCACTGGCTATGTTAATGATGTAAATTCATAAATAGTATAGTTTAGCCTCACCTTCAGGTGAATGTTTAAAATTTCAACCACTTACCTATTCTTCCAAATTCCTGTTTCCTACTGCAAACATATTCCATTTTGTTGTAGATTTTATTGACATCTGTTTCATTCCAGTGTTTACTGGCAGGGTTCGATGCCTTTCTGAACTAGAAATTGACTCATTAAACAAACAATTTGAAAAGACAACTTATTATCTTATTAGGAGCATAGAAATGTGTTATTGATAATATCTTTACTTTTGTTCTTGCCTACATAACAGAGAACCACAAACCTGTTAATATTCTTTTTTTTTTTTCTGTATTTTTAGAGAATGGTCTACAGGGTATTCAGGGTCTCACTACTAGATCAGACTCAGTGATTTTCCTGTTTACAGCCTCCTGAGTGCTGGGATTACAGGTGCATGCCACCATGCCCAGTCTAAACGCCATCTCAGCATGCCCTGGAGGCAGGGCCAGCATGTCAGGCCTGGGAGTTGAACCCCTGGCTTCTGCACCTGCTTGCAAGCACTTTAATCCACTGAACTATTTGGTCGACCCTAAACCTGTTAATTTTCAGTAAAACTGGACCAAAATCACTTAATGCAATTGGAGACCCAGCAAAATAAAGGAGATAACAGAAAATTTTAATCTTTCTACTCACTAACAACCTCCAATGCAAAGTAATAGTAAGAATAGCCATCATTTCTGAGCACATGATCATTTTATTGGTAATAAACTGAGGCTGAGTTACCACTGGATGTATATATACATGAAAATGAAAAGCCAGGATTCAAACCCAAACTATCTGAGCCCAAAGTGTGATCTCAGTCACCACACTGCAGGATGTATGAGAACCCTTTACCTCCCTGAGAATTATCTACCACACTTTGATCTATCCAATAGCAAAATGCAGTTTTAACTCTGTCCATATAAACAGATCTTTATCTTATCATTTCTTTCACATTTAACCCAGGAAATTCCTTTATGAACTATTCTTTAAATTTGATAAAAATCAGATTTGATGGGAACTTGAAGCATGATCTTCCTCCTGGATCACCCAGAGATTTGCCTCTTCCTCTTCTTCCTCTAGCAGAGAATGTCGAGCAGTATCCATGGTGCTCTGACCCAGCCAGCAGTCAAACCACTGTCCATCTGTAGCATTTTTAGAAGAAGGCCCCTAGCACTCACCTAGTAGGTATCCCATGTTTTATCTCAGTGTAGACCCAGCTCTAATCTCCTGTCTGTGTGTTTAGGTACGTTGTGCTCAGGTAAGACTCGTGTAAAAAATCAACATGTTGGAAAACCTCTGGAATGGACTTATTGAAATATAAGCAAATATCATCCCAGAAAGGAAACTACTCACATGAGTAGAACCCATTTTCAGTTTTTGCAGACATAAATCTCAGCTCATGCAAACCTGATGTCTTAGCTCATTTTCTGATGCCCGTAAGTGAATGCCACAGACTAACAAGGAATACCAGTTTGTTTTGATCTCAGTTTTGAAAGCTAGAAAGTTGAAGATTGGGCAGCGTATCCAGGGAGGTTCTTCTTGCTGATGGGAATTCTCTTGCAGCAAAGATCCAAGTCAAATAAGACATCACATGGTGAGACAGACTGTCCACTTGTACCCAACTTACATGTCAGGCCCTTTCTCTTTTCTAGAAGGCCATAGTCCTGTTGGGTTAGGGCCCAGGCTATGGCCTTATTTACCTTTAATGGCCTCCCAAAGGTCCCAAATCCAAAGACTTGGATTAAATTTCCATCCACTTAACACCTCACTATGGCAATTAAATTGCAGCATGAGTTCCAGCAGGGACATTCAGCGCATGACATGCTCTTCACTCACCTAGAGGAGGACAGACACCACTAACAGCCAAGCCCTAGGGACTCCCTTCATGCCCAAACAGAATCAGAGGCAGCAAATATGAAATGTGTTTTGAAGCCCCCAGTTCACATAAGTGAATTTGAAAGGTCAAAGTCTGAATGGGAAAATAGCTGCGGTTTCATGTCCACAGAAACATCACAGAACTCAGCTGGCCTGAGTGGTTGGGAAGTTATCCTGCAGGCAGTCGTCCAGAAGCCTCCTGACCACTGACTTGGGCCTTTCTGGGACAACCCCACAGCAATGCCTTGTGAATGGGGAAGTGGCAGAAGGGTTCTCAGTTCAAATCAGCCCTAGGAACTTGAGGTTTTTCTGGAAAACAAGCCAAATTGGGTGTGCACACAGGTATTCCAGCACTCATCCAGCTCTAATTAAAACTCATGTTTCTCCATCTGTGTTCACATAAACAATGTGGAATCAAACCACAAGAAAATCTGTTATCACTCAAACTGGTACATATTTTTCATACAACTGAAATGTTATATAAAATCATGAACTGTTAAGTGGAAAAGCAAAAATTGAAGGCAGACACTGGTTCCCATGCTGTCTACGTCTCACCTTCAAGGAGATGTGAGCCATGGGTCACAGCTGTGTATCGAGGGCACAAGCCTTAAGATCAAAGCCTTTTATGCTGGGGGAAGTATTCCTGTTGGCCCAATCCACAAACCACTCGTTGTGCCCTGCCTGTGTCCTCATTCGATCCAATGTTGTAAAAAAATTATTTGTTTGAATGGTGTTTTAAAGTGCCATGTGCAATTAAGTTTTAGAGCTAGTTTGCCTTCGGTGCATATATGAAACTCCCAATAAATGTAAATTCCTCGGGTGTGCTTGGAGTGCAGGGAGGATTAAAAAGAGGAAAGTTCTAGAAAGAAGCAAATACTTCGAAAAATTAAACCTGAGGTGATTTTCCCCCTTATAATATTAAGAATGCCATTATGGTTGGGAAAAAGTCAATACATCAAGTAAATATACAGCAAGAAAATATGTATACTGGTTCTGTGTTCACTTGTACTCAATTTGCATCTAATTTTCTTGAGAAAACCACCCCCTTTAGGTATAATTATCACAGAACATTACAAACCTCCTTCACCTGGCTCCGGGTGCTAGTGACATGTAAACAAGTGCTGTTGTTCATTGTCTGTTAGCTGCCCACCAAATTTAGGCTTTTGCGTAGTTCTGTTATGTGGATGTTTATGTTTTTAAAGCTTTCCTCAGAGTGTCCTACTTAGCCTGTGAAGCTCTTTAAAAAGTAAAAACATATTCCAAAGCCTGATTCCAAACCAAGATGCATATATAGCACATAATGTTCAGATGGTGGTTTGGGAGAGTAGCACATTCTTATTCAACTTGTAAAACGTCAGATGCACAGTTTCATGATGCAGAACAAAGCAAGAAGTAACATTAATTGACAATGAAATAAAATTCAGGAACCACAGTGAATTCAGATGGAGCAGCAAAACCAGATCAGGGTCCCAGTAATACTTCTCCAATATCAAACTGTTCATACCCAAGCACACAGAAAAACACCAAACTTCCAACTTTGTACCCTTGATTGAGAATATTCCTGGCTAAGTAAAATAGGCTGAGCAGGCTACACTCACCACTAAAGAATAAATCACTGAGTTTGGTGCACAGCAAGCTCGGTAACAAATACAATCATTTTACGTTGTGCAAACATGAGGTAAGCTGTGGGCCTCGTGCCAGGGAGGCACTCAAGGTGAGCCTAAGGAAGCAACTGTCACCACCTACTACACGAGCCACAGTGAACCACAGGATTTTTCTTTTTATTTATGTCTTTTAAAATATGTTTACGTTTGCTTATATTTTGAGTCTTTGAAATAGTAGATTATGGCCTCTGCTGATCTAGTATGTAGGCAAAAAATTTACTGACCACCCGATGGCATATAGAATGAAGCCTTATGATTAATGCAAGAAATTTAGGCAAAATAAATTCCCCAAAGACAAGTAGTCAGGACTAGAAGTTTGTCAGGTAAAGGAAACTTCATGTAGAGTCATAAAAGGGTACCTTCCTCCATCAGACATTTCCACCTAATGTCTAGTGTGTCACCACACAGAGATGCTGCCTTGAGTGCCTGCCCCTGGTTGAGTTGTAGAACAGCCAACACGCTGCAGGTTCTCGGCTTATGCACGGGGACCTTATGCAACTGGCTTGATGCTTGGCATTAAAGACAACTGACTCAGGAAAAGCCCAGGGGTGGGGTGGCAGGACCACAGAACAACAGTCTGCTCCGAGGCAGCATGGGCAACAGTACATGTTTGATTCTGACAGGCATTGAGCAAGGGCTTCCTTTCCAGATGAGCATGGCAGGTCAGTAACAGCTGGTGCCCAGAGAAACCTGGGTCAGTGGAACCTAAGGAAGGACCCTGAAGCAAGTGCTGACAGGAGTAAGACTGACCTCAGAGCCAAAATTCCTCTTTCCTCATTCCTCTCCATCTGACCAGGGCTGGCCTCCAGAAAATAAATGCCAGAACCAGACTTCAGCGCTGGTGAAATAATCGCCATGAGAACAAATGCCGTGTGTGGAACCCTTGCTTTGTATTGGACACTGTGCTCTGTGTTTAGATGCATAACCTGTGTGAAGCCAAGCTGCCTCATGGTCCAGCCCAGACATGAAAATGCAGTCTCAGAAATGAAAGCCTGGCAACCAAATAGCAACTGAAAGTAATTTTAAGCCTAAATTCATTTTCTCTTGAAAATAAAGCGCATAATCGTGACTGCTAAACTTCTTTGAATTTTTTTAACTCAGTTTCTCCTTTCCATCCCAGAGTTGCTTCCCTACTCCAACTGCCTCAAATTCTCTGTTCAGAATAGAATGGAAGCTCAGCGCATCCTCCAGCTTTCTCCTTTCCTGTCCCTCCTGTTGTTCCATTCCACAAAATCTCCTCTGCCCTGCTCGGCCTGGGCTTCTCCCCACTTCTCTCTTGCACACTATGGGCTTGGATCAGCATGAGGGTCTGGGCCCAATTAGACACAATAGAAAGGAGGACACCAATAGGTATGGACACAAGAGGACGTGTATGAATTGAAGGTGTCTACTGTGTTCATTGTCACAGTGGCTCTCAGAGGGGTGCAATCTCATTAAAGATGTGAGAAGGTAGGGATAAGATGTTTTATAAGCTGCTCAACTGGCAAAAGAGTTGACATACAAATCCAGGATGCAATAATGTGAAACTCCACTCTCTGGACTATGATTTGACACAGACTTTTCTAGAAAGGAGCTGAATGGCATAAAACAAAGATCAACTTCTCTTTTAGATGGGATTTGCAGGTGGCATTTTATTTCACCTCTTCTTAGATTTAAAAAGCAATCATAAGACTATTATAGGAAAGATCAGGGTGAGAGTAGAATTCAGTCTGGCTGCCAGTGCATTTTCCCCCTACTAAGTGAACAACAGAGGATAATTAGATGCAAGATTAGTTCCACATATCATGTGCTTAGAGAAATCCATGATGCTTTTAACTAGCATCTAGCCCTCACTAATCCAAGAAAAATCTACAGGTAACTTGGATTCATTTTGTTAAGTTAGCTATTATAATAAAAATAATATAAATATTGATAATTAAAATGATTTAGACAATTGGGAGAGTTTTACTGCTCTATTTTCTATTTTATTTATTTGGTACAGGATCTCACTACACAGCTTGGACTTGTAGTGATCCTCCTGCTTCAGCCTCCCCAACCCTGGAATTACAGACGTATGTTACCACCTCTGGTTTTGGTGGCCCACTCATTGCAGCTCGGGTGGGGCCGGCACAGCATGTAGTACCAGGGGTAGAACCCAGGTCTTTACACCTGCCTAGGAAGGCACTTAGACTGCTGAACTATCCCTGCAGTCCCTGCTCTGTTTTCCAGAAGAGCCATTGTTGAGGACGGAAAGGAGGATAAGTGGACAGGAAGAAAACCAGGAGAGTGTGGTAATGAAATCAGGGCTGTGTGCATCACTGAGTAGCGTAGCACAGGCCTGGCATGTGTGAAGACCTGGCTCTCATCCTTGGACCACCAAACAAACAACACTCCAGTGGCAGAGAATATTTCAAAAAGGAGAACGTAGTCAGTTGTAACAAATGGGGACAAATAAGATAACTCCAAAGGGTCCCTTGCTCTGAGCAACTGGATGCTGATGACCTTGCAGAGGGCTGACTCAATGCCGAACTGCAGGCAGAAGCCAGGCTGGCCTGAGATGAAATGAATTTAGGACTGGAGATAGCGAATCCAGACAACAACTCTTTGAAGACATTCAACTGTGAAAGGAAGAATGGGGGAGAGAGCTGTGTCTTTGCTTTGTGTTTAATGTGGAAAATGTGTGTCTAAATGATGGGAAAGAGTCATTAGAAAAGGAGAAGTTAGAGATGAAGTAAGGAGCTGGAGGAGGGAGTATTTGATAATAAAATGTCCTCAGGGCAAGATCGGCTGGAGCACACAAGGAAAATGACAGGCCTTGAGTGAAAGGAGAGTGACATCTGTGACAGCTGGGAAGAGGAAAGTGAGAGTGCTGAGATGGCGGTAGTATGTAGGATCTGTTAGAGTAGTTCCTATCCAGGGGCTTCTATCAAATTTAAGAAGCCCTTATAGCCTAATAGGGGCTAGAAAAATGAAGAGAATTTGTAAGAGCCACTGAAAAAAATGATAAAGTTATCTCATTAAAAGAGATACTTGGATTGCTGGGCAGTGATACAATTCCACTCGCAGTTGAATTGCAGTGGACTTGTCTGCCTTGTTTGCATCCTGCCACCAGCACAGTTATTACTGCCAAAGACATGGAAAGGAAAGATGGCTTTATACACCAGTCATTTTCTTAAATGTATGTTGTGAAGAGGTTTAAAGAATTATAAGAGGACTGAAAAGGTGTGGACTGTGGTGCCTCAGTTGTACCGGATGAAATGAAGCCAGAAGACTGTCACAGAGACACCATGGGAACCAGTGTCTGGATCTGATTAGAGCAAGAGTTGCTGCTGGCCCAGGAATAAGAGCAGACATCGTGGTCAGCAAGTGTTGAGGGGGGCTGTTGGACATAAGGGCCAGGTTGTCATTTTGGATGTCGAAGGCTGACAGGTGACAAGGATCAGGAAGGGGACATGCACCCTTCAATTAAAATGCTAGTTTGACCAAGGTATTCTCATGTACAACTTTTTAAATATTTTACATTTTCATTTCTTAGGTCACTAGTCTACTTGGAGTCCACACTTAGGTATGATGTGAGATTACCATTTTAAATTTTCTTTTATTTGGTTGACCAATATTTCTTGGGCATTGGTTATTTAATTCATTCGTTAGCCCTTGTGTTCATTCCTTCCTCACTGTTCTTACTCTTTCTTCAACACTTACTGCCGCTAACAGGAAGTAATGCACTGCCTTTCTATCCCCTCTCACTAGAGTCCTTGGTTTATGTTGCTGAAAAAGTTTAATTTTGATAATATTGATATGCCCATGTCACTCCCCTGTTTAATTTTCTTAATTAATTTTTTTATTACTTAGAGAATAATAACTAAACTCCTAAGAGTGGGAAATTTAAGATAGTGCAATATTGTTTCTTCTGGTATTTCTGTAATTATCAAGTTATCCTCACTTTCAGGCCTTATCTGTGTTTACATTCAAATGCCCTGTATGGAAAATACATGATCCAGATTAACTTTTAGCAAATCTTTTCCCAGAACTATTCATTGGAATCATGATGACTAAGTTTTAAAATCTGTAATTTGGTTATCCAACATTTATTTGGCATTTATTGTGTACTAGGTGCAGACCATACTATAAATTTCTTTAAGCATTTATGAAATAAAGGGCAAGAAAGCATTAGCCCAATATCTAAAATAAGACCTGAGTAAACTTCTACAAGAGCTCAAGGGAAGGAGAAATGATGTTTTGTTTGATGCAAGTCACTGGTGGTGGCCTCATTACACAGTTATCTGGACAATCCTGAAAGACAGAGCAAATTGACAAAGAGAGGGGTGGACAGGCACATTAGGCCTTGTAAGACAAGAGAGAAAAAAAAGTAATTTAAAAAAGGGGCCACAGAGACAGCTCAGTGGAATAAGTGCTTCCCTGACAAGCACAAGGGCCTGAGTTCAATCCCCGGTTCTGCCAAAAAAAAAAAAAAAAAAAAAAAAAAAAAAAAAAAAAAAAAAAAAAAAAAAAAAAAAAAAAAAAAAAAAAAAAAAAAAGTGGGAAATATGATCATGAGGGAGCAGGAAGAAAGATGAATGGCTGAAAAAGTAAAACTGAGGCCAGACTTGTTAAGAAAGTGGGCTGTAGTTAGTTGGCATTGGAGGTCAGTGAAAACCTCTATTTAGGGACTGACATAATTAAGTAGTTATATGATGAGGGGGTGGAATTCAGGGAGATTAAGTCAAAAAGGGTTCACTATTGTCTAGGGGTGGAATAAAAGTCAGAAAGGATACAACAAGAAAGCAGAACTGATAGTACTTGGATGCCCAAGAAAAGTGACAGAGACAGTGCATTGTAGCTCTGCTCCCCAAAATAAAGTAACAATTAAACAAAGGACTCCTGCCTCTAATTAAGCACATTTGCATTTGTCTATTGGCATTTCACATACTTTTGGTGGCTTTTAAAAGCACTTACCATTTTAAATATTTTCTATAGCCTAAAGACGTACCTTTAGATTAATTTTTTTCTGTTTTGTTTTCTCCTCCCTTTATGTGTGACAGCTTCTCCTCGATATGGTCGGGTCCCCTGATCAGGAGCTCCAGGAATCTGCAGCTGGGTGTATATCCAATATCCGCAGGCTGGCTCTTGCTACAGAAAAGGCAAAATACAACTGAAATTCGAACAGAAATGACAAGCTACTAAATTTTGCATGACACAGGACATTCACTCCAATGTCCAGGAAGCTTAAATTGGGAAACATTTCTTAACAAATACTTTAAATAGTCTAAGTGAAAATACATGGATGAAAAATGCAAAGGAAACTTTCATCTGGAAATTCCACAGCTATTTTTTCTATAATGTGCCATGTATTGCAATGTGAAACCAATCGATCTGTGATGATTTTCTGAGAGTTCTAGAATATATGTATACAGTGCATGTATATAAATGATGCTTTTATGTTTGAGGTCATTTTAATAAAGAATATGGTTTTCCCAGTGTGCTCTCTCCTAGCTGCTCATTCTAAATGTCTTTAGAATTCCCTTTCTGTTAAATCTATCAAACGGCACTGTCATTATGGCTTTGTCTGTTTGATCACTCGCAACCCCCGGGGGAGTTCAGAGGAGATGTGCTGATTTCCCAAACAGTTATTGCATAGCAGTTAGAGTTAAGCAGCTGGACTTCTAGAGATCATCTTGCGGCCATCCCCAATTTCTCCAGAATACTACCAAACATCTGAAAAGGTGATGTGTAACTGTCTACTTACCCGACAATGCACATCTCGGAAACATAAGCAGTGAGTTCTTTTTTTTCCCCCTTACTCTTGGATTTATAAGGCATAAACAATTGCATGTCTTATTTCTTTTGTAGAGCTTTGCTGCATTTTTATTGAAATAAATTAATTTATGCTGATGTTTGGATAATACAATTTCACATAAAATTGTTTTGAATTTCTGAAACTTGTTTTCAGCACACAAAGTGCTTTTTGAAAAGTGGCTACAAAGGATTAATAGCATTTTATCAGGTTAAGCAACATGAAAATCCACTTAAAAGCGTCACATATATAATCTTGGTGTGCTGAAATGTTTGGGAACTGACTGTTCCATGTATCTAATAGCCAGGAAAATAGCTTTATGTGCATCAGCTCAGTAAACTGAAAATCTCAGTTAATTCTTTAAAGAGCAAGCAGGGCTATTTTATTGAAAAATGTTAGGGAATGTAAATGTCATAATTTGGAGAAGATCATAAACTTAATTGAATTAAATGTAAATAATTTGTACAACATGGAAAGCTTGTTTTAAATGAAAATTACACCAGTGATAGATGCTATAATACAAAGGTAAAGCACTTCGGAGGATTTTAAGATTTCTTAAAGCAACCGCTCACCTCCATCACTTTTCTAAGAAAGTTTTTAAAGAGGATGCTGTGAACAAGGAAATGGTATTAATGATAAGAATTCAATATGAAGAAGAGAAATGACAAAGCCACCATTTAGTTTCTCAGCATAATAGAAATCCAGAAGCCACAGATTATAGCAGCAATATGAAAGGAATAAGCATATTATATTATTAGAAGATGCATTTACCTTTGTCTTCAGATATTAAGATTTGTCGAATTAGAAGGTCCTGCAGCAAAGGGAAGCAACAAGGGGAGCAACCACAAGAGCCACTTGAGTGGTGAAAGGAAAGGGCTGCTTTTTACGATGTGCCACATAGAAGGAAACTTGGGGTTTCTGTTTTTATGTAAGTTAATAAAGGCACACACAGTAAAACAGCAGCGCTGTTTAAAAATAAACTAAGGACTTAGAGACATAGAAACTTAACACAAAGGTTGTCTAGTATATTTCTAAATAAGACACTTTTTAAAATTCTTAAACACCAGAAAAGGTGTACCTTTAGAGTGGAAAATGTAAAGTGGAAATGTAAAGGTCAACCTTTGGATTGTTTTTGTGAAATGACACTGTGGAAGACTCTGATGCCCCTCATCTGAAGCCAACAATAGCACCCTCAGCTTTCAGAGAGCACAGCTGTAATTGATCACACCGCTGCCTAGCAAATGGTGGCTTGCTGCGAGAGCGCTTGCCGTCTCTTCACCTGTCTTTGTGTGAGGATTTGTATTGCATTAATGTTGGCTTTTTAAGGCCAATGACTTTCTTCCTAAGTTTGCGTGACAAGTTTCTTTTTCCGACTGTATGCTTCCACGGGAGAGAACAGTGTCCTCTCTTGGTAATGGATGGCTGTTTCAAGTTTGCAAGTTTAAGGTGGAAAGAATTTTAAATAGACTTCTTTGATCTCCAAATCCCCTCAGTTTGCAAGTTTTCCTCTCAGGAATCTTTGCCTTGATCCTTCTGCTGTTTGCAGTCCACGTTTTTTTGCCACTATCAGGAGAGCCAGCATTAAAAATAATGTTTCTGTTTAAAACTTTTCAAACTTCTGAAATTTGGCAGATTGATTCTTTCAAGGCTTGCCATTGTAGGCTGTTATTCTGATAGTTTATTACTGTCACACATCGCTAAAGGTTTACAGGGAACTGAGAGCTTACCACTCAAAATGTTTGGAAAATGTATTACCACTTAGGAAAATGTATATCTCAGTTCCTGATAAGTAGAGAATGAAGAGTAGCGAGTCGATCCTTTTTCCTTTACATAATGGCTTAGGTTAATAACATAAAATTCCCCAATCCAAATACTATCAGATGTTTAATTACATAGATAAAGATTTGAGGATGGAGTAGGCTATGTCCATTCCCTTTCTATTTCACTCTCAGTGGAATGCATGAAGTGTATTCAATAAAAACATATTAAAAACCTCACTATCTCAAATGCACTAAATGCCAACAGAACAAAACAAAATGCCTTACATACACTTAAGAGCAAAGAGCAGAACTCTTCCTTCAGAGAGTGGAACAGAAAAGAAACCAGATTTAATATGATACCATCATATGCAGGCACAGTGGTGTATACTTTCAAGCTCATCTAAAACACAGAACTGATGAAATAGATAACCTCAGCATACTTGGGGGGTCTATCTAAGAGGCTGAATCATTTTGCAAGGGCAATTTAAGAATGTTTCTCAAAAGCGCTATAATTTTCTGCACTGTTGGACTACATCCAGGAACTTATTTAAAACAGCATTCTCCACCACAATTGTTTGGATTTTGAGTGTCCTCCAAATGCCACTGTTAGAGGCTCAGTCTCCAAGTTGACTCTGTTAGGAAGCAGTAGAAATAGTGGAGGGGTCTAAAAGATCTTTGTGTCACTGTGAGTGCGCCCCCAAGGGGATTATGCAGCAGTGGCTCCCCCTCTCTCTCCCTCTTTTGTTTCTCCCCTCTGAGGTAGTTTGGCCCCACCAGGTGGTCCTGCCTTGATGGGCTGCCTTGCCACAGGCCCAGGGCAATGGAATTAGTTGGTCATAGATGGGAACTTCTAAAACTATGAGTGAAAAGAATTTTTTTTTTTCTTCACAGTTTGATTATCTGTTATTTTTTAGATGATAGAAAGCTGGCACATGCACACACAACCATTGTTTATAATGGTAAACATATTAGGAAAATTTTGATCAATCCAATTGTGTTCAACTATACAATGAAAGCACATTGTGTAAAAACAGAAAACTTTTCAGAATACATTGTTAAATTGCAAAGTAGGTTTTAAAGCAGTGCTTATAATGTAAGCAGATTTAAAAAAATATATGCATGTAGGTGGGAACTTATTAGAGAAACTGAATCATACACACCAAACTAAACAACTGATTATTCTTGAATGATAGAATAAGAATTATTTCCATTTTTTCACATTAATGTTTTCTAATCTATTTTACAATGAATATGAATTACTTTCTTGAAAGCAAAAAATTCAAATGAATTTTAATTTTTTGTTTCTTGGAAACCTAGAAGGCTGAAATTCTTCCTGTTTCCTAACAGCAGCTTTATTTATTTAGCAGAACTGGGGATTTAAACTCAGGCCCTTGCCCTTGCCAGGAAAGCACTTATTCCACTGAGCCATCTCCCTGGCCCCCTAACAGTAGCTTTCAAAGAAAAGTCATTTTTAAAATGGGATGTGCAACACATATATAATATAAACAAGACTCTGAAAATATGACAAAGGTAACTTCAACAGCTAAAATACCATAATATTCTTAATTCTTGATACACCTTTGTAATAGCTTTAAACTCCAACAATAATGACATGGTATAATTGAGACACTGTAAAGTGGTTCACGTAAATTCTAAGCATTTCTTTATTTTTGGTGGTTAAAAATTTGAATTCTATTCCAAGAGGATAGAAATCAGATAACTGAAATAACTCAAAGGATCACTTATAGATTGCTTCATATAATCTTGTTTAGAGAAGAAGAGAATGATTTTTTTATTTTATATATTTTTAAAGAGTATAAAATGGTATTAAAACAAAAATTACAAATGATGTAGAATATCATTGAAGAAAATAATATGAATTTCACAGTATTTGTTGAAATTGAGTTTTGTCTTCTAATACTTCATGTTACCAGATATGTGCATGTAAAATTAGAAGAAATATATAAGACATTAAGAAGAGAGAAAAGATCAAAGATTTGAAAAAAGAAGACAAAAAATTAAGTATTAATTGCTCCACTATAGAGTGAAACAGAAATCCACACTACAGTCCAAACTATCCTCCTTACATACATAGATATATCTCTTTGTACTTTTCACAGGGACTCCTACTATGTGTGACCACTGCAAAATCATTATACCAGATATAAATTACTGGTAATTTATTATTTTTTTTATTGAAGAACAAATAGAAATGAGACAGCTTCAAATCAAATTAACAAGACAGATTCAGTAATTAATACATTGTAAATTGTTTTCATAATGGTTTGTTGTCATACAAGGTGCATACATGATATTCTACTTACAGACACTACTATAGCAGATGTCTCTAATCAATGAAGAGAATGTAGCTGTATACTTATTTTTTTAAATCTGAATTATAGCAATGTTTCAATAATTAATACTTTCTACCTGGTTATCTTCCTAGTGGTTGTCCATAGTACTAGAAGCTGACATAACATCCTGTCCAACCACTACCAGTGCAAATCTTGCCTCTCATAGAATTAGACAGATGCACTGCATATTTATCTTAATGTGTTTATACAAACACATCATAGTTTTTCCTTTGTATCCCTCTTTTTTTTGTCTAGACCTGTCAAAGATGGGCACTCCATTGTCATTAAACCATTATAGGTGCCTGAAATTGGGGACACAATCAAACACAGTCCAGCAGTCCATAATAATAGTGAGTTATCTAAAGAAGTTGTTGACTATAGCCATTTACAGCTCAATTTATTATTATGGCCCATGTTGTATACCTCATTTTTATACTTTTCTGCTGGATGGTTAAGACTGAGATAAAGCAAGACCAATATAACAAAAGATGTAGCTTTTGTATCTGATGAGGTCAGTCAAGTCCCCTCAGAGTTTATGTTGTAATCCTGTACCTTACTCTATAGATCTTTTGTCTGTGTCATCCATGTGGATGAGCCACGGCCATTGCTTGACCAGTTTGCTATCTGTGAGAGCCTGATAGAAAATTTTCTCTCCATGTGGCTCTCCCCTGGCACACTATAGATCATCAACCTCCTTCCTCTGTGGCTCCATAATCTCCTTGATCAGAAAATTTGGGGCATAGCTGAGTTCCATGATGTTACACATTACACTTTCTCCTATGTCCTGAGTCTTCGTTGACCTTGAAAGGCTAGGGACAAAATGTTGGCTGACCTTGCAGCCCTTCTATTTCTCCAATTTTTGATCTCCAATCAACACCCTGCAGCATATGCCATTCAGTTTGCCCTATCTGACTAAACTCTTTTTAGTTGTTGTTGTACATTTCTATTTGTATTTCTTCTTTTGACTTCTTATACTAGGGAGACTATATGATATTTGCACATATGTGTCTGGTTTATTTCACTATGAGTATATGTTCAAGTGGCATCCATTGCAACATAAACGATTCAAGTTTATCATTCATTACAGCTGAGTAATACTCCTTTATACAGAACTATCACAACTTTTTCAAGCATTCCTCATGTGATGGACATCTTGGTTGTTTCCAAGATTTTGCTATCACAAATTGTGCTGCTATAAACATAGGTACACATATATCACTATGATATGATGTTTTCATTTCCTCTGGGAAAATTCCCAGTAGGGAGATAGCTGGTTTGAATGGGATTTCCAGTCCTACTCTTTTGAGGAGTCTCCAAATTGACTTCCACAATGGTTGTACCAGTCTATATTCCCACCAGCTGAGAAGTGTTCCATTTTCCCCACAACCTCTCCAACATTTGTTGTTGGTTGATTTCCTTATGATAGCCATTCTTTCTGGAGTGACATGGTATCTCAGTGTTGCTTTTATTTTCATTTCACGGATGTCTAGCGATGTGGAGCATTTTTTCATATATTTATTTGCTTCTTTAATTTCATCCTCTGAGAAGTGTGTATTCATCTCAGATGACATTTCTGGACTGGGTCTTTAAATTTGAGGGCCCTAATATATCTTAGTTCTTCATATATTCTAGACAGCAGGCCTCTGTCTGGTTGTTTATTAGTTAGGATTTTTTCAAAATTTGTGGTTGTCTTTTCACTTTGTTGACAATTTCTTTTGACATGCAGAAGATCCTTCAGAAGAGTTGATCCCAGTTGTTGATTCTTTCAAGTGTTTCCCGTGCGAATACATGTTTCTTTATGAACTCTTTGCCTACCCCTAGGTCTTCAAGGGTTCCTCCTACTTTCTCTTCCAGGACATTGAGTGTTTCTATTTTAATGTTTAGATCTTTAATCCATTTTGACTTTAGCTTAGTGCATGGTGATAGAGCTGGGTCAAGTTTTAGTTTTCAGGATGTAGAAAGCCATGTTTTCCAGCACCATTTGTTAAAGAGGCTATCTTTCTTCCAGTAAGCTTGTTTGGCACCTTTGTCGAAGATCAGGTGGCTGAGTGTGTTTACAGAGGCCTCTGAGTCTTCTAATCTATTCCATTGATCCTCAGGTTGATTTCATTGCCAATACCATGTTGATTTTATCACAGTAGCATTGTAGTATAATTTTAAGTCAGGAATTGTGATGCCTCCTGCCTTGTCTTTATTGGCCAGGATTGCCTTTGTTATTCTAGGTCTCTAGTGGTTCCAAATAAATTTTAGGAATGATTTCTCTATGTCAGGGAGGTACCTTGGTGGCAGTTTCATAGGGACTGCATTAAACAATTTTGGGAGTATGCCAATCTTCACGACGTTGATCCTTCCTATCCAGGAGCATGGAATATTTCCATTTTCTGAAATCCTCTATAATCTCTTTTCTTAGGGTGTTGTAACTTTCCATAAAAACATTTTTGACTTCCTAGGTTTCATGAATTCCAAGGTATTTCATTTTCCGCTGTGCTGTTGTAAAAGGTATTGTTTCTATAGTTTCCACTCAGTGTGTTTGTAATCTGTGTAGAGGAATGCTATTGACTTTTGAGCATTGACTCTGTAGCCTGCTATGTTACTTAATTTCTGTATCAATTCTAGTAGCTTCAGGGTGGAATTCTTTGGGTCTTCGAAGTAAAGTATCACGTCATCTGCAAATAGTGATAATTTAACTTGTTCTTTACCTATTCTTATTCCTTTTATTTTTCCCTCTTTTCTAATGGCTGTTGCTAATGATTCCAAAACTATATTGAATAGGCATAATAGAAGACATCCTTGTCATATACCTGATCTAAGAGTAAAATATTTCAGTTTTTCCCTGTTTAGAATTATATTAGCTTTTGGGTTGTTATAGATGGCTTTTATCAAGTTGAGACAGAGTCCATCTATTCCAATTTTCTGTAGGGTTTTGAGCATGAATGAGTGTTGGACTTTGGCAAAAGCTTTCTCTGCATCAATTGAGATGATCATTGTTTTTAGATTTCAGTCTATTAATATAGAATATTACATTTATAGATTTTTGAATATTGAACCATCCTTGCATCCCTGGGATGAATCTTACCTGGTCGTGGTGTATGATCTTCTTGATGATTTACTGTATTCTATTTGCTAGGATTCTGTTGAGTATTTTTGTGTTTATGTTAATGAGGGAGATTGGCCTGTAGTTCTCCTTTTTGGTTGTATCTTTCCCTGGTTTTGGAATCAGTATTATACTTGCCTCCAGAAATGATTTTGAGAGGACTACTTCCTTTTCAATTTCATTGAAGAGTTTAAGGAGTGTAGGGATTATATCTTCTATAAATTTCTTGCAGAATTCAGCTGTGAATCCATCACGACCTGAACTTTTCTTTGTCGGCAGGCTTTTTATTGCATTTTGTATTTCATTGGCTGTTATTGGCTTATTGACAGTTGTGATATCTTCTTAGTTCAGTTTTGGTAATTTGTACCTTTCGAGGAATCTGTCCATTTCGTCTGTGTCTTCTATTCTGTAAGTGTAAAGATTCTCGAAGTAACATTTGGTAATCTGCTGAATTTCCACTGGGTCTGTGGTGATTTCACCCTTTTCATGCCTTATTTCTCATATTTGAATTTTTTCCTTCTTCTTTTAGATGATGTTGTCTAGAGGCTTATCAACTTTATTTAGTATTTCAAAGAACCAACTTTTTGATTTGTGGATTCTTTGAATTGTTTTCTTCATCTCAATTGAATTAATTTCTGCTTTTCTTTTTTAATTTATTTTTTTATTTTATTGAAGTACAAATATCAATCAGACAGTTTTAAGACATCTTAACAAGACAGATTCGACAAATTAATACATTGCAAACTGTTTTCATAATGTTTTGGTATCGTACAAGGTGCATACATGATATTATACTTACAGACATTATTATAGCAGGTGTCTCTTATCAGTAAATTAAGAGTGTAACTGTTTATTTATCTTATTTTTTTATACCTGAATTATATCAAAAATTCAATAATTATTTTCCTAGTGGATGACCATAGTACTAGAAGCCGACATAATATCCTGTCCAACCACCATTAGTGCAAATCTTGCCTCTCATAGAATTATGTAGAAGCACAGCGTTATTTATGCCAACTGTACTGTCTATACACACACATCATGATTTTTTCTTTCTATACCCCTTCCTTTGTCTACGCCTGTCAAAGGTGGGCACTCCATTGTCATTCAACTAACTTAGGTGCTTGAACTCGACAACACAATCCAGCACAGTTCAGCATTCCACAACAATAGTGAGTTATCTGAAGAAGTTGTCGACCATAGCCATTTACAGCTCAGCTTAATATTATGGCCCCGCGATGTATACTTCATTTTTATACTTTTCTGCTGGATGGTTAAAACCTAGATAGAGCAAGACTTATATACCAATACATGTACTTTATGTTTCTTATGAGGTCAGTGAAGTCCCCTCAGGGTTTATTTTGTAGTCTTGTACATTATTCTGAAGATCCTTTGTGTCATCCATGTGGATGAGTCATGGCTAATGCTTGACCAGTTTGCTCTCTGTGAGAGCTTGAGAGAAAGTTTTCTCTCCATGTGACTCTCCCCAGGCACACTATAGAACTTCAATCTCTTTCCTCTGTGGCTCCATAATCTCCTTGTTCAGAAAATTTGGAGCTCAATTGAGTTTCATGATGTTGCAGTACAGGTTCTCCCATGTCCTGAGTCTTCACTGACCTTGAAAGGCTAGGGCCAAAATGTTGGCTGGCCTTGTGGCTCTTCTATTTCTCCGACTCTGATTTGTGAATTTAGGTTGTTAACCATCCAGAAGAAAAACTGATTAGTATTCTGCAGCATATGCCGTTCACTTTGCCTTATTGGACTCAATTGATTTTAGTTGTTGCTGTACGTTTCCTTTTGTATTTCCGCTTTTCACTTCTTATACTAGGGAGACTATATGATATTTACACATATGTGTCTGGTTAATTTCTGCTCTAATCTTTATGATTCCTTCCCATCTTTGTGCTCTAGGTTTGGTTTACTCTTCTTTTTCTAGATGTTGGAGGTGCAACATTAGGGTGTGTATTTGTTCCCATTCTGTTTTCCTAATGTGTGAGTAAAAATAGCTATGATTTTCCTTCTAAGAACTCCTTTCCTCACATCCCATAAATTTTGGTAAGTTGTGGTTGAATTGTAGATATTATTGAATTTTTTGTTTAATTTCATCTGTGACCCATTGATTGCTGAGTAAGGTGTTGTTTAGTTTCCATGAATTTGGCAGGTTTTTCTGGTTTCTTTTGTCATTAAGTTCCAGTTTTATTGCACTGTGGTCAGATAATATGCATGGGATAATTTCTATTTTCTTGCATATGCTTAAGCATGATGTCTGGACTAGTATGTGGTCTCTTTTGGAAAATGACTGGTGTGTAGCTGAAAAAAATGTGTATTCAGCTGTGGTTTCATGGAGGACTCTGCATATGTCCAGTAGGTCCATTTGTTCCAAGCTCTGTTTCAGTTTTTCTAATTCCTTGGTAATTTTTTGTCTGGTTGATCTATCTTTTTTGAGATAAGAGGTGTTAAGTTCTCCTGTTAAGATTGTGGTACTGGATATTAGATTTTTCATGCCCATTATGATTTGTCTTACATAGTTGGGTGCTCCTGTGTTTGGTGCATAGATATTTATCATTGTTACCTCTTGCTCTTAAATTTTTCTCCTAACCAATATATAGTGGCCTTCTTTGTGTTGTTTGATCATTCTTGGCTTGAAGTTGAGACTGTCCGAGAACAGAATTTCTACTCCTGCTTTTTTCCAGGGCATATAGTATTGTTTTCCATCCTTTGACTCTGAGCCTATGAATGTCTTTTTGAGTTAAGTGTGTTTCTCGTATACAGCATATTGTTGGATTTTGTTTCCTAATCCACTGTGCCAGTCTATTTCTCTTAATTGGTGAATTGAGTCCGTTTACATTGATGGCTATAATTCACGTGTGTTGACTTATAATTGTCATGTTATTTACCTGCTATTGTTTACTCCTTTTTGTCCTGTGTTAAATTGTTTGCCCTGTTTAGTGGGTTGCTTCCATTCTCATTCATGTAGTTCTGGTCATTGAGGTCTCTCTCTCCAACATCTTTCAGTAGTCTGTGCATGGATGGCTTTGTCATGAAATTCTTTAGTTGTTCTTTGTCATGGAAGTATTTCACTTCTCCATGTAACTTGAAAGAGAGTTTTGGAGGGTTTAATAGTCTGGGCTGGAATTTGTTTTCATACAAGACTTGAAGAACTCTGCTCCATGCTCTCCTTGCTTTCATGGTTTGTGTAGAGAAGTTGGCTGTAATTCTGATGGGTTTTCCTTTAAATGTGATCTGCTTCTTCTCTCTAGAAGCTTTCAGTATATTATTCTTGTGCTGGATTTCTGGGATCTTGACTATTATATGTCTCAGTGTGTTTTTAGTTGGGTTGAAGTTATTTGGTGTTCTCTATGCTTCAGTTACCTGAATGTTGGATTGTTTCCTCATATTTGGGAAGTTTTCTGCTACTACTTCTCCCATATTCTTTTTATATCATTTGTGTTGGCTCCTTCATTCTCATTGATGCCAATTAATCTCACATTTTAACCTTGGCATCATCTTGCAGTTGATAGATTATTTTTTCCTGCATCCTAGTTGTTTTTAAGAGATCCTTTCTCACCTTTACATTAGGTGCACCAGCGTCTTCAAGATCTGAAACTCTTTCTTTGCTTTCACTCAAATGGTTTTTTAGACTCATGATTGATATTTTTAGTTCTTCTATATCTCTTTGACTCTGCTTCATGAATTGTATTTCTTTTCTGTATTGATCATTGCAGGAATCTGTCATATTTCTGATCTCCTCTATATTTTTTGAATGTCTTTTTTAGAGGTATGTATTAATTCTTTTACTGTAGAGTTTCTTTCAAATTGGATTTCCTCTTTATATTTCCAGAATTGATTCTCTACTTCAGATGCTATGATTTCAAAGAATTCTTTTTTTTATTTCTGAAAGTATTTCTGCTTTGAGTTCTTTACTTTTCTGCTGTTGTTTCTTTGCTTCCAACGCTGTTAATTCATACATTTCAGATGGAATAGTGTTCTCTACACTTGTTCTGGGTGGGCATTGGGTTTCCCCCATATGTTTCTGGATTTGATTCATTATTGGTATGTATTCTAATATTTCTTGTTTTATTTCAGGTGTTAATTCTGGTCTGAGTTCCTCTGTACTTTTCTGCTGCTGTTCCTTTGCTTCTGTTTCTCTTCATTCATTCATTCCAGTTGAGTTAGTGTCTTCTGCACTTATTGGTGGACTCGAGGCCTGAGATTGCATTTTTATCCTTGCCCTTGTCATTTTGTATAGCACTGGCCTCTGACCTTTGTAGATCTTTGGTGCAGTTATAACCTTAGTACATAATGAGATTTTGGTTCCATTCTATTAAGTTTGAGATTATCCAGTTATGCCTGGCATAAATCTAGCTGTTATGTTCAGTTCCCTTTTGCTGCAGCTCTTCTGGTACAACTGTGAGCCTGTGGTTCTCCTCCAGTAGGTCCCTGGTCTGGGGAGCACTGGGGAATGCAGAAACTCTCCCTCACACTCACTAGGCTGGGCTGAGGTGGATCCAGTGCTGGGAGAATCACAGAAGTTCTAGCTCCCATGGCGGGCTTGGGGGCAGTGGCTCTAGGGAGTTGCCAGGCAGGCCTGTCTGGGGTGTTTCAGGCAGGACTCTGGCTAGGATGTCTTGGGGCCTGAGGCTCTGGATGGTGCAGAGCATGCAGGGAGAAGCCACAGGCTCTCCCTCAGACTCACCACACACTCACCGAACTTGGATGCTGAGAGTTGCGAAAATTCCCACTTGCTCAGCGAGCTTTGGGGTGGGGGCTCTAGATAGCGCCATGCACATGGGAAGAAGCCAAAGTCTCTCCCTCAGACTCACCATACAGTCACTGAACTGGGATGCCGAGAGTTCTGGTAATTCATTAATATCCTCCACCTCCCAGTCTGTATTTAAATCTCTTGATTGTCTTAGATGGTCTTTAAAAACAAATTAATCCAGGTTTCAAGAATAGTGTGGCGAAGGGCAAAAATTCCTCACATATTCCCACAATACATGTCTTTGGTTTCTCCTAATGCTAACATTTTACATTAGGGCAGTGCATTTGTTATTGTTTTTATTTTTTTTAATAATTTTACTGAGAAAAAAATTGCAATGAGATAGCTTCAGAATAGGTTGGTAGGATAGTTACAATACATTGCATATTGTTGTCTTTGTAGTAGTCATTCATAGCACAGGATGCAGACATGATATCCTCTCCAAACACTATTAGTACAAATCTTTCTTCTTATTGAATTAAGAGAAAGTAGCTGTATATCTATCCTAACTATTTTGTATATGCAGATACAAAATGGTCCTTCATTTATATCACCTTTTATTCTTTAGTTTTGTTAGAGATGGGTATTCCATCACCATCCAAATATTGTGGGTGCATGAATTCAAAAACATATTCCAATATAGTCCAGAAGTCCACAGTAGTAGTGGGTTATTCACAGGACTCGCAATGTCTGAATCTGATGACTTGAGTCTTCCACAGCTCAGCAAATTAACATGGCTCACTTTTTCATATCTCACTTCTATACTTTTTTCCTTGATGGTTAAGACCAAGATAAAACAAGACCTATATAACATGAAATGTAACTTTCGTATCTGATAAGGTCAGTCAAGTCCCCTGGGGACTTATCCTAAAACCCTTTCCCACGCTTTGTAGATCCTTTGTCAGTGTCAGCCATGTGGATGGATCATGGCCATTGCTTGACCACTTTGCTTTCTGTTAAAGTCTGAGAGAATGTTTTCTCTCCATTTGACTCTCTTTATGCACACACTATATCATTGATCACAATCCCATGTAGTCCCATAATCTCCTTGATCAGAAAATTTAGTACACAACTGAGTTGCATGATGTTACAGTACAGGTTCTCCATAAAAGAATGATTTTGATGTTATTTGTTTATCCTACTGTTGGTTTCCAAAATGAACAAATTTATGATTATTAGGTGTGCCTATATTTTTGCCTAAATAAATTTAATAGAAGTACACTGTTGGCCCAGCCAAATAGCTCTACAGATTAAAGTGCCTGCCAGCAGGTGCAGGTCCTAGGGGTTTCATCTCTAGGCCTGCCATGCCAGCCATCCCCTGAGGTGCACTGAGACAGCAATTGATCCTGGGTCTGGTTGTGCATACCTATAATCCCAACACTTGGGAGTCTGTAAACTGGAGAATCACTACAAGTCTGATCTAGTAGTGAGGCCCTGAACACCTGTAGGCCCTTCCCTAAAATACAAAAACAAGAAGAAAAAAAAAAAAAGAAAAGAAAGGAGAAAGAAGGACACCCTCGACTAAAATATACCAACATCTAACAATATAATAGTTTCATAGATTGTTCTGTTCCTTTAAGATTCCTTGTTATTTCCCTTTATGTTTTTGTGCTAAAATTATTATATTGACTTCATCTTATGCCAAAATTTGTTTTCTTCATTCTGTATGTTTCCATCTTCTACTCTTTCTTTGACAAATTATTATTACATTTTCTGGCTCTTAAAATGTTATGGTTTTATTTCTGTAAGTGCAAGATATTTTAATATATTTCTGATGTGCAAGTATCATGACTGTTTTGAGTGCATGTAATGCATGGGATTTTTACACTCACAGTTCATTGTTTTTACACTTTTAAGTAAAAGTAGGTGATTCCCTAGTTGCAGCTGTCAAGACAGTAGCTTTTCTTTTGGCATTTTATGCTACCTTAATTTATTATTTCATAAAACACTTATGAAATCTCTAAAAGCATAACAATTTTGTAAATTAATTATGCTATTGCCCTGTGATGCTTGGAGTTAAGATTTGTCATTACAATTTGGATTTATGTCCTGGTTCATTCTTGCTGTTGAAAAGATATATTAGTTTATGCGATGTATTGGTATCTCAGTTGCTTTCCTCTTCATTGCTGAGACCAAATACTCAACATCCAGAATGAAGGAAGGAAAAGTTTATTTAGCTTAATGTTAGTGGAGGTTTTAGTCCATATTCAGCTGGCTGCAGGGCAGAGAGGCACATGGCAGAGGTCAGCTGTTGATGGCAGCAGAAAACAGTAAAATGGCAAGAGCAAAACAGAGGAGTAGTGGCAAGAGCAGGTCTGTGTCTCTGATGTTGCATTCAGGCTCTCCACCCCAGGCTGGGTGTACCACTCACACCCATAATCCCAGCAGCATTATGCACATAATCCCAGCAGTACTCACATCCATAATCTCAGCACTGCATCATGAATTAGTCACAAATTCTAGAAACCCTCCTCAGTAACTGCATGAGATTTTGGGGGGACAACTAGATAAAAACCATAACATTCTGCCCCTGCACCTCCAAAGACAAATGTATATCCCTTTATACAAAAGGCATTTTAGTCCATCTCTAAGAGTTTCTGAAGTCCTAACCGCTTCAGCATTGCTGAAAAGTCCAAGTTCCAAGTCTCCTCCAAGATCTAAGGCAAAGTCTTACCTGTGAGCCTCTGTGCAAATAAAAATTTAAGCACTTCCAACATTCAATGGAACAAGAGGAAAAAGTACCATTCCAAAAGGTACAAACAAGGATATATAGAGCATTGGGACAAAAACAAGTCCAAAATCCCAAATGGTAAACATTAAAGCCTATAGTTTCATTTTGAACATTCAACACAATCTGTGATAAGTGATGAGTTCCACAGGCCTTATGTTGCACTGCCCCTATGGCACTTCTGGGGATTGTAGTTCCCACGGCTTCTCTCTTAGGCCTGCTTTGGTCCCTCCTTGAAAGTTTCCTTAGATGATTCTCATTCCTGGCTTTTCCACATTTCTGGAGTCTCCACTGAACTTTAGGCTTCTCACAGCTCCGCATACTGTCCTCCCAGAAGGACACTGCCTGGCCTCCCAAGCCTTCTGAAATCTAGATGGAAGCCTTCTTAGCCTCAGAACTCCTACATTCTGCATACACCCCAAACCAGCACCACAGGGATGATGCCGAGGTCTGCTGCCAGCTGGAGCAGTAGCCAGGTTTTCCTCCTTTTTTGGTGTATGGTCAAGTGCCTGGGTTGCTGAGCACCCTGAACCTGATTCTGAGGAACAAATTTTCTGTAATAGTGCCATTCTAGACATGGTGCACTGTGCCTTTGTCTTCAAAGCAAAGTCTTTCACGTTTGCAGTTTTGAGGCTACCAAGTGTGGAGTCCTGATGCTCCTTGTGATGCCCTCAGGTCATCTTTTTCTATTTTTCTGTTCCTTCTCAGTAATGGAGACCTTCTCATCTCTACTTTGCAGTCCACAGTTTTATTAGAGCTTCCTTTCAGGCCAACCTCACAAGATTCATAATCATCCTGCTGGGAGGTTTGCTCTTGATTTTCAACATAAATCTAACTAACAGCCCCCAACAATAGCCATGACACTGCCTCAACATTCAACTGCCTTGAAATTTTTTTCACAAGATTTATCATGCCACTGCACTTAACCTCAGTCTCGGGAGATGAGCAAAATGTAGACAAACTTTTTGCCAAGCTGTACACACTCCATGATTTCAACAACCAATGCAAGCCTTCCTCCCAGAAGAAACTTCCCCAGCCTGGTCTTTACAGGCAGGATTTCTATCAGCATTCTGGTCTTCTGATCTCTGACAAGAATCTCCCATACAGAACATGCAAAGGCATTCCAGCTCTATTCTTTCAGGCAAAATCTTCAAATCTTTCCTATCTCTTCTCATAAGGCATTCCCAAAGACTTGTAAGTCATGTGGTCAGTCACAGCAACAACCCCTCTTTTCAGTACCAAATTCCATCTCAGTTACTTTTCTCTTTGTTCTTAGGACCAAATTTCTGACACCCAGAATTAAGGAAGGAAAGGGTTATTTAGCTCACAGTTTCTGGAGCTAAATCATGAATTAATCACAAATTAGTAGTCTGCCCCAATGACTGCATGAGGCTTTGGGTGGACAACTAGACACAAATGATAGCATTTGGTTAAATTAGCAATTACATATCTAAATGTATAAAAGGACCAGGAAAGTAATGGCAAAGGGAGAATAGAGATATACACTTGAAAAATAATTCTAATTTCCAGTTTATCTATTTAGCCTCCAAGTCTAGGAGGCAGAGGTGGGTAATGAAGACTGGGAGACTACAAAAGATAGTCAAATTACAACTCACTATTAGTCAAGCATTGTTAGATCTTATAATTATTCAAGGTATGTTCATGTCTTGATAGTCTCTCGAATATTATGTTTGGTGGTTATATTATTCTGCTAGGGGGACTGTAACTGAATACCATGGACTGAGTAGCTTAAGCAACAGAGGTATGCATTTTTTCACACCCCTGGAGGTTGGAAGGGCAAAGGCAAGGTGCTAGCAGGTGTGTTTCTGGTGAAATTCTCCACCTGGTTTTCAGATAGCCACCTGCTCCCAATGATTCAATTGGCCTTTTTTCTGTGTTTGCACCCCTGAGGGCCATCTCTGGTGTCTCGTCTTTATTTGTGCTTTCTGGCTGTCTTGACGTCCTGAATTGATTCAAAATGTTTCGCTTGCTCAATCCTGAGTTTCACCAAAAAAAACCCCAAAATGTCATACAGCAAAATGTTTCACTTTCAGGACCAGCCAGATAGCTCAGTAGATTAAAGTATCTGCTTCGGCAGACACAGGAACAGGGTTCAATCCCCAGTGTGCTGTGCCAGCCCCACCCTCAGGGTGGTGCACACCTGTAATCCCAGTGCTTGGGAGGCTGAAAACAGAAGAATCACTGTGAGTCAAATCTGTATAGTGTGACCCTGATGACCCTGTACTAAATACATAAAAAAGTTTAACTATCATGGTCATTCTGACTTTGAAGAAGAGCCAGAAATCATACAGTGCCAGATCTGGTGGGTAAGGTGGACAAGGATACGCCATGATGTCTTTAGGATGCTGCATTTCCACTGGATGACATTTGGCAGCAGCATTCACTGTATGATTTGTTTTTAGTCAGAACTCATGTAGACACTCATTCATGACATTTCCAGAACTCCTTTAGAAAGTTTCAAGAACTATATGTGTTCAAAGTGAAGGGAAATATTTTGAGAGGGATAAATGGCAATGTATCCTTTATTGCATAATTTTTATAATTTATCCATTTACCATGTAATTTAATCAGACTACATAATTTACATTCTAGTATAAACTTGCCAAATTTAAACCCAATAATCTGTATAACACAGTCTAACTAAAAAGATACCTGTTAATCAATAGAAAATTATAAAGTAATTAGTGAAGAAGTGCATGTCAGAATAATCTTGGCCAATATAGATTCATAGTATGATCTCAGCACTACAGAATGTAACTTTGGGCAGTCTGAATGCTCATGTTCAGGCAGGGAAGTTGACAAAATTCTCCTGAAGATGAAAATAATCATAACCTTAAGTGTATGGTCATAAAATGGCAGGGCCAGTTACACTGGCCACCTCCAATTAAACAAACATCCAAACTTTCTTCCAGAAGTCTTCCAAGTGCAGAGGTTCCTATACTACCTCATTCACATTGCACCAAAGTTATATAATTAATATGAAAGAATTACTTGAAAATTACTTCAAGGAACCTGAACCTAATCTTACAGTACAGTATTTCTCAGACCTCTACTAAGTAAGACCATGTAAAGTTTGGCCCCAGTGCAATCTAATGAGTCAGAATCTCTGGGGAGCCCAGACCTCAAATTGCCAGGTATTAATCACTGAGTTTTGAGCACAGAGAGAAAACTCTTAAGTGTTTTATAAAAGTTTATTTGTAGGGACTATACTGAGTAGGTTAGACATTTTATTTATTTATTGGACTTCACATAAAATTGTACAGGATTAAGACTAAAGAATAGAAATATACTAAATAAAATAACTCACAACAATAAAAGAAGCCACATGAGAAAACAGTAACTAAGTAACAATTAGTGTTACTGGCAAGAGTCCCCAAAGTAGCCAGGAGTGCTGACCTCTTCCATACCTTAGAGAGCGAAGTCACAGCTAGGAACTATACCTCCATGCTGTGATACCATAAAGCACCCAGAAAACACCTGCGATAGGCAGATTCATACAGGCTGAAAGAAAAGTGGTTATGAGAGGCCAGGGAAGGAAGGAAACTGGCACCTTGTAAGAGTGCACAGGAGACACCGTCCCTAAGGACAAGCCTTCCACAGACACAAAGCCTGCTGACACGTGGCTCATGGCCAGAACAGCTTCCAGGACTGTGAGCGATACATTTCTACTCCTCATATTACCCAGTCTAAGGTTTTTATTAAACAGACTAAGATAGCACCCCAAGTTACTTTGTCCTACAAGCACATTTTAAATTCTGAATGAATCATATTCTCCCAAAGCATGATCAGGAAAATTCGGCCTAAGCACTTAAGAAAGTACAATCTCATTTTTGGAACAATAGCTCTTAAAACCGGTGGACTAATAGTGCGGTTGGCCTTAACATGGCTAGAACTCTCCTAAGTTCTGTAGTGTGATGTTTCGATTGTGCTAGGAAAGGTAAATGTAAGGTTTGGACAACTCCTATGTGCCATCTGGTAATTTTAGAGAGAAAAAGGGACTGGAAGCCTTTGAAAAATCAGTGCTGGAGCTGTGATGCTTTTGGCGGGGTGCTGCATGAGCATTTGCTCATTTTGTACTATCGATGTAATCCAGACCTAAAAACAGGCCCACTGGGATGGTTAGACCAGTTCTGTGACTGCTTGAAAATGTTCCCGTGTGGTTCTGCATGGTCTTCTCCTATAGTTCATATCCCTCGCACAGAAATTGACACAGCAGCCACTCTTGTCTTGCTGGACTGCCATGCACACCTGGGGAGGATTCCACGGTTAGACCCAAGGCTTGCTTTGAGATGTAATCATTTTTTCAAGCTCGGATGCCTGGTTCTAGTCTTCCATTGGAAGGTGTAAAACATTAAGGGAGCACTTTAATTATTTTGTCCTGTTTGAAGCAATAAACTGCTGCTGACACTAATTTAACACAGAACACAAATGAACACACTTTAATCTGTTAGGTCAATTTATTTGGACTGTTCTCTGAAACTGAACTAATTATGAGCTAAGAAAACAACTTAGGTGTAAGGGAAAGAGCGTCCTTTCTTCTCTGTCTGTGGATATCCTCAATGTGTGGGACAAAAGTGCTCAGCCAGGACTGAGTTGGTCTCCTTGGAGCGACACCTCCTGCTCGTGTGCCTGTCAAGAGAAATCTGACTTCTGCACGGTGGCAGTGTGAGGTTTTCCTTTTCTTTTTTCAAATTTCTTTATAACATTTTTGTAATTTTCTTGAAATGAAAGAGTACTTTTATTTATACACTTAGGCAATTGTGATTCAGAGCAAAAATGAGGACTTCCTATGAACACCAGAAAACCTTTGATCTTATTTTGTTTTAGCTGATAAGATGTAGTCCTGGCCTTTCTCTTTCTGTTCAAGAGAATCATCAGGATTGACACAGTATTCACAATTTCCTTTGCCTCAATTCAATTCATTCTAATTTCAACAGACCTCTCAGTCTTACCTCCCACTACTGTCCTATTTCATGTATACTGTTGTCCCCCCCACCAAAATATGCACACACACACACACACACACACACACACACACACACACACACACATACACATTGACTCAGATGTGAAAAAAACTTATATAACTACCTTTAATTTTACATGTCTTTCCACTGATGGCTGAAACACTTGATTTTGCTAATTAAAAGTGTTAAGCCTCTTTTGATTTAAAATGGCTCCTTCGGGCTAACTTCTGCATCATTTGGCATTTTCCCCTCTTCCTCAGGTGTTCTGTCCTTTCTGTCTTTGGCCCATGTGGTAGGAAGAATGCTGGGAGGGCAGGAAATCTCCCAGGTGGCCAGGTGGGGCTGTGCTTATGAGGTTGTCCTGAACTCCAGGCTTAGCAGTCTCCCTTAGCCCCTCTGGACATGGTGCTCTACTGAATCTGGGCTTTCTTTGAGAGGTTTAAACCCTTGCAGGCTGTCTCTAACATTTAAGAAAATTTCTCCCAACTCCAAAGTAGGCCAGGCTCTGTCACAGTAACCTCATTCCCTTCCCTTCTTGCATTACCCAGTATTTTCTCCCCAAAACACAGGGGCTTTACTCTCCTCTATGTGACAGGAAACTTTTTTTAATCCTATCCTCCCTTTGTTCTTCTCTGAGGACAGTCTTCCAAACTTTGCTTCTTTATACAACTCTGCTCTGAAAGGTCTGAGAAAAACCTGCTCTTGCTTGCAATTCCAGTTCCGGGATCTGCTATTTATTTGCAGACATTATTTTGAAAAGGTAGCTTGACACTCCAAGCTGAGCAAAGCCTCCTTTGTTCTTGGTACCAGCCTCTCTTTCTTCCCCTGCAAAACATTGTCTTTAGTCTTCTGGCTTAAATAGAGGGAAGGCTGCAGTATTTTAAAAACACCCCACTAACCAACCAAACAAACAAAAAACTAACTCTGGAAATACTAAGGAAGAAAAAGTGCACCATATGGTATTTCAAAACATTGCTTCCTACAATCAGCCAAACTAAACTGTGTCTCTTCCCTCAAAAACATCCAGTGATTCAGTTTTAACTTCATACTTATTCTGCTGTCATCTGGATTGTTACATTGGTTGATTTAAGCAATTTCTCTTTTGTTCCAGATTCACTGAAAGGAAAGTTAACAATGAAATTGACTTTTTACCGATGCCAGAGCCAAGTGCCTCACCTTTGCTTCTGCCACCTTCCACTGAGAAATGAAAATACAAACATTCTGTGTCATAGATGTTCCGCACAACCTGATGTCAGCTCTTAGCAACAGAAAGTTCTCTGGCTTGTGGACATGACTTTATCCAATAAATAAGATTGTGAAAAACATCAGCTTAAACCACATAAAGTGCAAAACGCATTACTCTCCCAGTATTTCCAGGAATTCTTGAGCGGGAACTACTTTTTTGTTATCTCTGTTATAGATTCAATCTAAATTGTTCCCTTCAAATGTTCATGTGTTCAGAGGTGGGGCTTTTGGTAGATGATTGGATGATGAGAGCTCTAAAGTCATTCATAGGTTAATCCATTGATGGATTTATAATTTATGACTTATGAGAAGATGATAGAGATTTAGGAGAGAGAGCTGAAGGGAGGGTCAGGAGGGTGTGATGTTGAGGTCTGTTTTCCCTCCATCCCTTTCCTCTCTGACTGTCTCTGTCTCTCTTTCTCTGTTCTCTCTGTCCCCCCACTGTATGAGTAGATTTTCTCTGCCACAGACTCCCACCATGATGTTTTCTGCCACACTGGGCTTAAAAACAAAGAACCCAACTGTGAACCAAACTCTTTTTCCTTTAAGTTGTTTTTGCCAGATACTCTGCCACAGCAATGAAAAGTTGAATAAAATGCCTCTTAAACCTAATTCTTGCCTAATCATCCAGATTTTTAATTTCTCTCTCACCTCACCTCTTGTAAGTATAGGCATGGCCTTTTCCTTCCTCCCTTCACCCCCATGCGAGATATATAATTTAGTCCCCTTTTTTTGACTTCTGAAAAATACCTGTAGCCCAAAGCAAGCACGAGTAGGAGACAGTGTCTGGTGACACAGGAGTAAATCTGTGAAAGCTTTACTCTTGTCTTTAGCCTTCCTCCATCTGGCCATTTTCACAATCAAGAACCTTTCACTCACACTACCTGCTTTTTTGGGTTCTCTTCGACCCCAGCTTGCTGCTCCACAAGCTCTCCCCATTTCCAGCACCTCCTCTCTACTCTCCTCAAACTATCCTCCTACATGCAAATATTTGTGTATCAATTAGCTCTTCCTGCTGGAAAAGCCATTGCTAACAGCCATTTGTTTAGCTGGTGGTTCCACTGGGTCAGCAGTTGGGTTGGGTTCAGCTGGGCACTGCAGAAATCTGCTGTTCCTTGTAGGTTGGCTCTGCTCTTCTGCCTGAGCTTTCACATAGTCTCAGCTTGGGCACTAGGCAAGTCAGCTCCATGCAGTCTCTCCAACTCCAGTGAACCAGCCTTGGTATGTGGGCCTGATCCAGTTCTGAAGCCTAAGAACAACTGGTACCCATCTCTTCTGGAAAAACAAGTCCCAAGGACACCACTTGGTGTGGAGCCACAAAGTCACATTATGAAGGAGTCTATATGGGGGGAAAGGGGAGGAGTCATCTAGAAGAAATCCTAAGGGCAGTTGTTTCATAATCAAAATAGCCCTGCAGTGGTTTTCACCAAAACACAGCTCTTTTCACTCAGAGGAATTTTTAAGCCTCCTCTTAAACATTTGGAATTTTCTTTCTCAAAATGCGTGGAAAAAAATGTCAGGTTCTGTACACAGGGGTATAAAATTCAAACTACTTTCTTTGGACCTGTGGATCAAAGTAATGATTTACTTTTTTTTTAGCCCACCAACACTGGCCATTATAGTGTACTTAAGAGAAGTGAACAATATAAACGCATATTTACATCCACTTCATATATACTCATCTCACATAGACTTCCACAGGAAATGCATGTGTCCCTTGTGGTGGTGATCAGAGGAGGCTTCAATTTACTCTGATTTTTGTAGAGAAATGGGCTAACTCCAAACTGTGGGGTAGATCTTAAAGTACTCACCAACTAATTTTTGTTACAAAATGCAACATAAAGCAAAGATTCTTTTCAATTCCATTATCAAAATAATAGAAGTAATAAAGATGTGCAATATGTTTAAGATTTCTGTGGAAGAATAAGAAAAGCACAGCATTCCTTTTCTAAGGAAAAAATTTGATGAGGAAAAAATTAATCAGTCTGGAAAAGTGAATTTCAAAGATTTTAGGGCACTGGCAAAATAAATAAATAATAATAAAAAAGATCTGATGGGAAGAAAGGAGTCCAGAAGAGCTGGATCCTCTTGAAACAAACAATTTTGGCAGGTGAACAAACTGCATGGGAAGCGCAGAGCAGGAAACAGGGTGCCAAACCGGCCAAGAAGAACTCTGCGAAGTTCTGAAAGGCAAATTAGGGACCCACAAGGAGAGATTCAGCCAGATCACCAAAGACGAACAAAAGACGTCCCCAAAGGTGCGTGTACCACAACAAAGTGAGAAGGAAAATGGAGGGTGGGGTGGACATGAAAGACCTCGGGAGCCCTTCATCAGATGCATTCACACAAACCAAATTATTACTGAAAATTTAACTAAATAACCAGTCCTGGATTTCATGTATTTCTCTGCAGGCTTATTGCCTGGTTGTAAAATCAGCATCAACTAAGATACTTTCAGATACAAACAGCAGAAGTCTTAACTCAGAATGACCCTTCTTTTCTTTTTGGTGGTGCCAGTGGTCGATAGCCCAGGGTATCCACATGCCAAACACATTCTTTGTCACTGATCTACACCCCAAATTCATCAGAATGGCTTTTTAAATCATGGGGATGTATCAACTTATGTAAATGAAATGTCCTGAGATAGACTGATCATGGGGCAAAATTTGATCGAGGTTTGAAATTTATTTTCATGGATTTATCTTGGCTGTGCCTCTCCTCTCTGCTGGCATGTCTCATTTTAGTGCTTCATTCAGTGTGGCTGATATTTGTTTTCTGAAAATCAGAAGTCAGCAATGACTTATGCTGCATAGAATAAGTCTATCAGAGCTGCTCTTCCAAGAGCTCAAATGACGTTAGCGATATTTATGTGTGTATTTATTTATTGGAATTCAACAGTGGTGGTGATAGTGCAGATTGTCTTTAAAATAGCTGTTCAGATTGCCAGGTGTGAGCATACAAAATTGGTAAAAAAAAAAAAAAAAAAAAAAGGTCAAAAAGTTTTTTAAATTCTTAGGCAGATGCGGGGATTGGGGTTCGATCTCCAGAATGCCATGTTGGCCCCGCCCCCAGGGTGCATTGAGACAGCAATTGAGCCTGGGCATGGTGGCACATGCCTGTAATCCCCACGCGTGGGAGGCTGAAAACAGGAGGATCACTATGAGTCTGATCTATATAATGAGTAGACCCTATACTAAAGACATAAACTAAACAATAACCATGATCATTTAATTTTTAAAAAAGTGTTTTTAAAAAAAATTTTAATATCAACTGTTCTTTTCAGTAGACCGGTAGAAATCAGCAGTATAGTTATCCAAGCTGTCCTGAATATATGCATATAAATCTTTTCCTTTTCCTTTCTTTACTCTTTTCTCTCTTGCCAGTTGTTCCCTCCTTTTGAACAGTTTCTTTCCCTTTCACAGTATCTACTCCACCTTTCAAATTTTATTTACTCTTTCAGGTTCTTACACTAGAGAGAGATAATACTATGTTTACACATGTGGAACTGATTTATTTCACTGAGTATGGTCTCAAGTTTCATCCATTTACCTATCAATCTCTCAAGCTCATCTTTCTTTATAGCTGAGTAATACTCCATTGTATAAAAACACAACATGTTTTTTATCTGTTCCTCAGCTGATGGGCATTCAGGCTGTTTCCAAGATTTAGCTGGGACTAATCATGGTGATATAAATATGGATGTACATATATTTCTGTGGTGTAATGTTTTCAGGTGTTCTGGAAAAATACCCAGGAGAAGAATAGCTGGGTCAATTGGGACCTGTAATCCTAGCCTTTTGATGAATCTCCACACTGATTTCTATAGTGCTTGAAGCAATCTACATTCCCACCAACCCAGGAGAAGGGTTCCTTTCCCCCCCACAACCCCTCCAGCATTAAAAGATTCAATGTAATCCTGATTAAAATACCATTAGCACACCTCACAGACATAGACAAAAAGTTCCTAAAATTCATATGGAAGAGACCTAGAATAGCAAAAGCAATCCTGGGCAACAAAGAAAAGGCAGTGGGCATCACAATCCCTGACTTAAAATTATACTACAAAGCTACTTTGGAAACATCTGCATGGATCTTTCCCATGTCTGCTTAGCATCAAAGCAGTGCTACCAGGATACAAAAAGTGGGACTAGCTGCTATGTAGCCTTTCCCTTCTAACCTTCTGGTAGTGTTAATGTGTGGGGTCCTGATGCCAGCTCTCACACTGTGTCCACGAAAGGGTCAAACATTCTTGTACCATCTCACTTCATAATAAAACTAAAAGCATCTCAATACAATTTAATTCTTCCACATATAATACTATCTGAATAGATTCCAATTTCAGTGAAACTTAATTGAGGAGAATACACATGAAAGATGGATTTTTAAACTAACAGGTGATTTTTTTCTCTGTAAAGGATAATTTCAGTGTTGTCCTACCAATTATGACCTTGATGTCATTGAAATTGCTAGAAAAACATTTGTATCTCTTGGATGGCATGTCTCAATTACATTTCTAAACCTCAACTTCAAAATAAGAATAATTAGACTATATAGAATATTATGAAGATTAAAGGAGGTAACAGATGAAAAGTAAGTGCAGCAGTGCTTGCCATAACTAATGTCTTTACTAAAGTAAGATGTGATATACTTGTAATTAATAATATCATTATTCCATTTTATCTGCATTCATTCTGTTCTCAGGCTAGAGTGAAAAGATTGATACACATCTCCCAATTTTACAGATGAGGCACACGGAGATGATAAATAAGGCTTTGGGTTTCTAAGATATTAAAGTAATTTATTTTTGATAAGTTACTAATATTAACACTTTACAAATAATCTCAGATTTGCTCTTCTCATTTACTTACCTTAACTTTTATTTTTAACCTACTTAATTGAATCACAACAAATACACGAATGAGAGACTACTGTGCTGATTCACAATCAAACCAATCCGTTAGGTTTTTATTTTCTAGATGTTTCTCTCTTCATGACTTCTTTTTAGTAGTGGTAGCTTATAGCTTACATGGTCTTGCGGGTAAGCTTAAGTATGTAGCCTAACAATTGGGCTTACACACTCAGCAGTAGTAGTTAATATTGACTTATAAAGAAATAAATGCTTACAGGAGAGATCAAGAATAATTCTCATGGCACCACTCACAGCAATGATGAGTAAAGGACTATGGAAGAAAAGAGAAAGCCTAAACTAGTTGTGGAAACTAGGAAAATTTGTCATCTATACATCAGAAACAAAAGAATTTTTAATTAATATAAAGGAAATGGAATGGACCAAAGGAAATCTCAAAACATCAACTGCAAATACAATTTTTTCCAGATGAAGATCAATAGTATCACTTCAATTGCTTACTCACATTTCATTGTATGGAAAATGATTGAGCCCTTGCAAGCATTTAGCTGGTAGTATTTTTTTTGCTTTTGCCAAAATGGTAGCGACCATCAAAAATATTTTTTTCTTATTTTTCAAAGTAACTGTTGCTGAATGAAGAGTATAGTTCTTAAAAATTGTAAGAAAAGAGAGCCAGTAAAATTAAATTCCTATGACAGAGATTTGAAAACAAAAGTAATTATCAAAATCTGACTATAGCAAAGAAAGCTGACAAGAAAGCAAATATATTATTAAATGAATACAAACAGATAAATTCATTTTTAAGAAATTAGAAAGATGACCGTAGTACTAGAAGCCGACATAATATCCTGTCCAACCACCATTAGTGCAGATCTTGCCTCTCATAGAATTATGTAGAAGCACAGCGTTATCTATCCCAACTGTACTGTCTATGCACACACATCATGATTTTTTCTTTCCACACCCCTTCATTTGTCTACACCTGTCAAAAGTGGGCACTCCATTGACATTCAACTAACTTAGGTGCTTGAACTCAACACCACAATCCAACACAGTCCAGTGTTCTACAACCATAGTGCGTTATTCAAAGAAATTGTCCACCATAGCCACTGATAAGAGATACCTGCTAAAATAATATCTGTAAATATAATATCATGTATGCACCTTGTACAATACCAAAACATTATGAAAACAGTTTGAAATGTATTAATTTATCGAATCTGTATGGTTAAGGTGTCTTGAAACTGTCTGATTGACATTTGTATTTCAATAAAATAAAAAAAATTAAAAAAGAAAAAAAGAAAAGAAATTAGAAAGAACATCCATGTTTTGGTCCATGTCAGCCTTATTAATATAAATCACTCAAAGAAGAGTTACACATAGGGCCAGCAAAGAAGTTTAGCAGATTAAAGTGCCTGCTTAGGCTGATTCAAGGGCCAGGAGTTCTATTCCAGGCCTGCCTTGCTGGCCTGGACTCCATGGAGTGCTAAAATGGGAGTGGTGGCGTGTGCCTGTAATCCCAATCCTTGAAGGGCTGTA
>PVKA01006430.1:0-83700 GCA_004027165.1 Ctenomys sociabilis
GTAGTTCCTTTGTCTGTGTCATCCATGTGGATGAGTCACGGCCAATGCTTGACCAGATTGCTCTCTGTGAGAGCCTGAGAGAAAGTTTTCTCTTCATGTGACTCTCCCCAGGCACACTATAGAACTTCAATCTCTTTCCTCTGTGACTCCACAATCTCCTTGCTCAGAAAATTTGGAGCTCACCTGAGTCTCATGATATGGCAGTACAGGTTCTCCTATGTCCTCTCTGGCCTTTCTTCTTTAATATTTAAATCTCTGATCCATTTTGACTTTAGTTTAGTACATTGTGATAAAAATGGGTCTAGTTTTATTTAGTCTTTGGTATATGGGAAACTAATTTTTCCAGTACCATTTATTAAAGAAGCTGTATTGTTTCCAGTGAACACATCTGGCTCCTTTTGTCAAAGACAAGGTGGCTGAGCGTTTTTGTAGTTGTGTCTGCATCTTCTAATCTGTTTCATTGATCCTCAGGTCTGGTGGTTTTTTTTTTTTTTTTTTTTTTTTTTTCTTTTGCCAAAGAGCATATTCATAAGTAAACTAAATCAGATACACATGTCTTCATAGTGTGAGAAACTGAAAGAGTAAATAAAATCTGAAAGTTACAATAGATTATTGTGAAAGGAAAAGAAACTGCTCAAAAGGAAAGAACAACTGGGAAGAAGGAAAGGAGCAAAGAAAAAAGAAAGCAACATATATAGACATAACTGCACTACTAATTTCCATTGGTTTAGTGAAAGGAACCGTAACTATTTTAGTTTTTGAGCAATTTTACATGCTTATACATGGTACTCTGAACAACTACTTTGAAGATAACAATGCAATGTAACCATTACTGATTTTCTATCTTATTTTAAAATTCTGTATTATTTTTAATGTTTTATATTTTTTTATTCTCTTCAAAATAAAAACAAAATCCTCAAAATCTACTGAGCTAGATAAGTTGAAAAAAAAAAATTACTCACATAAATTCAAATGCCACTATTCTTACTTATTCAGAACAATCATTAGGAAGTATATACTAATTTTTTTCTGGGAGTTTACAAATTTACAATTGATAAGCATAATGTGCTCTAGGATTCCAAACAGCTTGCAGAAGCAAAGAAAATTTAATTTTAGTATTAAACTTTTTCACTCTTTAAAAGGCAATGAATCAAGTGTAACTCTGAATCAGCTACTAAATGAGTCAGAACATCTGATTCCTTACTGTTCTGGAGGAAAGGGAGTATGTGAATCTCCTGACTTTTCTTACATTTTAACTACAGAAATATGTTCCCAAATAAAACTCAGCATTTGAACCAAGGAGAGGAAATATAAAAATGGAATCACTGGGGGCCAGGGAGATAGCTCAGTGGCTGAAGTGCCTGCTTGGCAAGTGCAAAGTTCCAAGTTGGATCCCCAGCCCCACATGTCATTCCAGCCATGGAATCCCAGTCACACCCAGTCCTGAAACTGGTTTGGTGGTGCAAGTTCCAGACCAGCCTAGGGGCTACAAAAGTGAGTACAAGGCCAACTGGAACTGCACCATAAGTCTGTCTCTCTCTCACACACAAAAAGAGGGAATCATTGTTGCAAAAGTAGTACACATTTAAAATTTTAAAATTTTCTGTTCTTTGCCAAGTATCTGCAAGATACCTAGTTTTTAACCATACAATATGGGGGTTTTTTGTTGGTTTTTTGTTTTACAGACAAGATTTTAGGTCTAACTGACTAATCAAAGACTGCAACCAAACTGAAAACTAGGCACTGTATCTTCACATAAAAGCTGTAAAACTTCAAGAATTATTTCTTTTGTCCTCTTTTTCTTTTCAGCTTGAATATTACCTCACACTTAGAGATGGCTGAACAGCTTTACTTTGCCAAGGTATTAACCATAAGCATTAGTTCAACTTGCTTTCACTTGTACAGCTTCCTTCGCTTTGCCTCAAGTTTGCATAAAATCACAGCTGTTAAGTACATGGATTTTACTTCATATATTAGAATACCCTGGACTGTAGTATCAATAAATACTTTAACTATTAGTCATATTCTCTAGCCTGTGTCCCCCTCTTCTAGCTAATGTAAGAAAAGGTCAACAGGGCTGAATCTCCTCTAATCAAAGGTCTGGTTTTACACCACATTAACCAAGGCCTTATGCTAGTCGCAGCCAGAGGCTCTGACCCAACTCAGTGCACCTGACGTGTGTGGGAGAGCATGAAGCCTCAGCGCAAAGTGCTGCGATCTCGTCTGAAAAGTACAATCCTGCACACAGATCTCAACGTGGAGAAGGCTTTACTCTGAAAATCGATTCAGTAAATTGATTTTTAAAATGTATTCATAAGCCACTGGAAATGCTGCCTTTAAGTGGCAAAGTACTCACTGAGAGAGGACTCAATAAAAAATGCAATAACATGTATTTTATCTAAAATAATGCAAGAAGGCAATCTAAATAATGCCTTTAGAAAGCAACGTTTCTTAATTGAAGGAAGATTAAATTACCACAAAGCAGTAATACAACCAGAGTTTAGAAACAAAAATAAAATATTTACATAGAATATAATGCAATGATTTCCTAAATAAAAATGCACTCAGATGTAAAGCTCAATTTTATATAATATTACTTTATGGGTTTAACTGCTATTTTTAATGCTGAGGTTTCATCTTGTTCTTTTGTTTGCATGTCTGATTTTACATTTTAGACAGAATTTCCACTGTTTATATTTTAAGAATCCTACAGGCCAAAATGGAAGTGTGCTAAATTTCTGCCTGGGTAATGTAGGAACCAGCAACTATTCAAAAGTTCATATTATCACTAACACCCCAAAAATTATGGTCTGCAGACCCCAAAGAATGCTCTCAGGGGCTATGAGGGACAAACTGCTTCCATGAGCACACTGCCACTGTCTGTCCTGGCAAGGTGCTAACGCTTTCATCAATGGTGCAACAGTGGTCAGTACCCTGGTGGCATTTTAGCACAAGTGGAAGCCACAATGCACTAGAAGCCACTGTGCTTGTCACCAGCACACACTTGCAGTGACACAGGAAGTGATTTTTACTTGAGGATGTCTCTAATGAAACAAGCAAAAATACAAGTTATTTTACATCCCAACCCTTAAAGGCATGTCTTTTAATATTCTGTGTGAACTAGAAATCTAAGTGAAACCTTCTTCCTGTATACACAGGGAAAATAATACCTACTGGAAAAGCACATGTGAGTATCTGAATTGTGAGCTGAGAAAACTTTTTTCATCAAATACTTCTTTTTGCTTGAAAGACATGAGACTATGTTTTCCAACTTGGATAAATGGCCTTCTTAAAAATGAAGCGAACTTGTCACTGCAAGAAAAAAAAAAAAAAAAAAAAAAAAAAAAAAAAAAAAAAAAAAAAAAAAAAAAAAAAAAAAAAAAAAAAAAAAAAAAAAAAAAAAAAAAAAAAAAAAAAAAAAAAAAAAAAAAAAAAAACAGTATCTGCTGCCAATGATAAATTTCAGGCAAAACCAGAAAATTTGGGAAAACTGCATTTTATCCACTGTGAGTGTCCCAGTGCTTAAATAAAATCTTCTGAGAGCAGCAGCAAGTACTGCTTCTTTTCCCATCTCAGGCATTTTGTCTTTTCCAGGGTTCCAGACCAGTGGGAACATAAAATACAAGGTTTGTTTCAAGAGGTTTCTTCAACTTAGTGATCATTTTTAACTTAATTTTAAAAAAATTTTTGACTTACAACATGATAAATTTCAATGCTTAGGTGAGTGATAAGACATAAAAAGAATTAAGCAAGATATGTCATGTACAGGTACCAGCCCCCTACATAAATGTGATCTTTATGTACTATAAATATCTACTAATCAATAATATAATTGGCAGGGAAAGACCTCATGGAATGTTTTTAATACTTTTCAGGAGTATAGAGTACCCTTGAAAAATGTTCAAATGAGAAGGAAAATAAGGGAGGGGTGAGAGAAAGGAAAAAAGGGACAGGGAAAAAATGCAAACAAAGCTTTTGTAAATAAGAAGGGGAACATAAGAGTTGAAAAGAGGAGAGTGGGAGAAAAGCAGTAGCGAGATAGATCATGCACAGATACAAATTCTTTATGATGAATGTGATCATTATGGATATCTAAAGGGTACAAATAAAATACAAATTTTTAAAAATGGCCTTGAGATCACTAAGAACACAAATTGCTTAAGGCCATGGCTTTTAATATTAGTAATATTTAATAGCTGCCATCCCTGAGCTACTATTATTTTCTCCTCTCAAAGAGATGGCATCCATCTGCTGAGCAGTCTCCTTCCTTCCCAGTGAAGGGAGCCCTGCATCTGCTCCACTACTGACTCTGCAAACTGCTTCTCTGGTTTGCTTTGCTGGAACACATCATGGACGCCAGTAAGCCCATCCTGAGGCTATCCTGGGGCCCTAGTGACCCATACATGTGGCCTTTTAGGACTGGGGTGACCCTACTGACCCTGTCATGTTCCATTACATTCACTGGCACCTCAAAGACAAAACTTCAGTGTTTTCTAGAATCAGCTACAGTTAGGAATGTTTCCTTCAGGAAAGTCAATTTTAAGATGTTGCCTGTGTTTGTATTTCCTAGTAGCAGCCGTGTCTCTTCCTAAGGAAGTTTGCTTCCAGCCTCAGTCCACACCTTCATTTACTTTTGCTTTTGCAAAAGGTGAACCAATTACAAGACTTCCTTCACCACTTAAATTCACTGCTTCTCCTTTTCATCCATGTGTATCTCTGATGTGTGAGAAAGCGAGAAATAAGACAGTCTTCTAAGCATGACTATTTTATAAAATATGGCTTAACTTTTACACTTAGTTTTGCAACCTCAAAGACTTTCAGTTCAAAATAGAATTTTTAAATCAAGTACATTGATGGGAATTTTCTTGAAAGACTCCCATAAAGAATACTGTGCAGAGACACAGATAGTGTGGAATCAGACTGATGACTGAGGGTAGCTCTGGCTCTGCCATTCACCCTCTACATGACTTAGACAAGGGACCCAATTTCCTGGGCCTCAAAATCCTCACACACACATTATAGTAGGAACTGACAAAACAGATACAAAATTCTCAACATAGCCAAGCATAGAGAAAGTACTCAATGAGTGTAAATTAATACTGTAGATTTTCATGGATGATGCTTCACTGTTTTAGCTTCTAAATTAGAGTCACTTCTAGTCTTGAAGATAGGAATGCCCAGTTCAGGTTCCTCATGATTAATTTCCCTGGCCAGTACAATGCAAGGAAACCATTGTACTGGCCAGGGAAATTAATCTTGCCCCTGTTTAAACTGGTCCTATACACTGCTGATGAATCATTCCTAAAGGACAGCACTGAAAATGCTGTCTTCTATATGAAAATATATCAAGCAATGTTAAGGTACTGATGGAACATAGAGGCATCATAGCTCAATCTTCCTAGCTCTACTTCTGATAGCCATCCTCTTGTCTTGTTTTTCTCCATCTCTTTCTTTCTTTCCTTCTTTCTTTCTTTTGTGGTACTGGGGATTGAACTCAAGACCTTGTGCTTGCAAGGCAAATGCTTATTCCACTGTTTCTCCATTTCTTGTTCTCTTGTCCAACTTGCATTTATTTAGAACCTCCCCAAGGGCCTGCTGAGCTTTCCTGTCACCTTTCTGACCGCTGAATTTCTCCTCTTTACTGGCACAATCCTTTAGTCTTCTTTTCAAACATACCTTTTTTTAAAACCTCAAATGTATCTATATGCACATTTCCATGTCTTCCTCCCATGCACACAACTATCAGTACCTTGCACTATGTGCAGGTCCACAATATGTTCAATAATGTGACAATAAAAATTACAGGGACAACTCATAGTGTAACGCTGAAGAATGGGGGCCTGGGAGGGGAAAAGTCGAAACAGAACCGTACTATGGCTCTTGGAAGAACCACTAATCACTTTACCCCATTATTTTCATCTTCCAATTTTTTTGTTTAAATGGAAAAATACTAGGTTCATTTTCTGTTTTCTTTTGTTGGCTAGCTGTTATCTCTGATATCCCAGGAGGATTCCTCTTTAAAAAACTTATTTTTGTGAAATCCCTGAAGCTTTGACAAGATTCTTAAGGCTGGTCAGTATTTGACCTCAAAGCTAGTAAGGTCTTCTGATTCACTTCGCTGGATTAAATCTTGTGAGAACTCAATATGAAAGCATCCTAAAAAAAATCTTACAGCCTCTTTTAAATAACAAATGGACTTAAGCAAAGTTACATTACATACCTTAGCCTAGCTAAGCTTTTGTCCATCTTAGGTTTACAATAAACAGTAGAGACAATGATAAAACACTTCTCTGTAGCATCAAATAAAAGCTTAAAAAACAGTAACGTAACTTTTTTTTTGTGGAACCAGGTATTGAACTCAGGCATTCTACTGAACGATCTCCCTGACTCCAATATTAAAACTTTTAGGAGCAATCTTTGAAGCACAAATGAACAGTTTTTGTTTTCCTTTTTCTTTCTTTTTTTTTTTTTTTGTTCAATTTGGAAGCAGATATTTTATTAACTGACCAAATCATAAAAACACCATGGTAGATACCTTAGTTCATCCTTCTAATAAGCCTGTTGATCTGGTCTTCCCTATTTCCAGCATCTCCAACTTCCACAAAATGGGTGGTCTTTTTCTTCATTCCACCTCGTGGAGATGATAACTTGAATGGCCACAAGAAGTTATTTGCCTCTTTGAAGCGTTCTCCAACAGTATAGATCTCATGAATCAGATCCTCCATGCAGATGATTCCATATTTACCAAGAGATCGAGCAATCAATGAATTATCCATCAAGGCAATTCGCTTCTTATTAATTTTGCCATAGCCACGCTTGTATATTAGTTCGTTCACTGACTTCAGATTTGGGTACCCCCATGCAATGTATGGCTCCACAATTCTCAGCATGTTAATTGAAGCCTTGTTGAGCTTAACGAAGGTACCATTGAAGATTTGGCGAAAGTGAAGAAGCTGCAACACCTTGCGGACTTTTGGGCTCACACCATTAATACCCCTAATCCGGATAACGAATGCCAGTTTGGGCTCTGCAGGGACATAGAAGTTGCCAGCTTTTCTTGCCACCCTAGCCATTCAGATCTCAGTTCTGTACATCTGTCTGTACTCCTTATGATAGTGCCTGGCTTTTTCATAGATGAGCTTCCTCCTCGCCTTACAAAGCGTCTTCTGGGCAAACTTCTTTCTCAGGCGCTTTATCTTCAGCTCTGCAAAGTGTTTTCACTTTTTCATTAGGGTTTCTGGCACAGCAGGAACCTTCTTTTTCTTCTCTTCTACACCCTCCATGGTTCCAGCCGGAAAAAGAGCTTCCTTTTTCTTAAATAGGAAGGTTAGTCGAGTATTAAAATAAATCACCTCGACCCAATTTTCTTATTATCTGAGGAAGTGTGTGAAAAAACACTTCTCTCAAAATTAAAGACAGTTATTGTCAAAAAAACACTACACTATGCCTTAGCAGTCAGTCTTCCTCCCTCTCTCCACCTATAGAACTATACTAGAAGCCATTAATGTGGAGTACATATTCACTTAAAATTTTTTAGATACCACATCTTAAACATTAAGAACAGGGCTATTTAGTTTTAATATAGTCTGTTTATCTCAATATATCAAAATTATTATTTCAACAACACACAAAATTAGGAAGTACATACTTTTTTCTTCATACATCTTTGAAGTTATCTGTAATTTATACCTATCACAATCTCAACTTGGATCAGCCACACTGTAAGCTCAGCAGTCACCAGTGGGTATGGTTATCATTCTAAACAGTTAGCTCTATGGTATGCTTCCTCTCGTGCTAATTAAACTGTGCTGATACACAAGGGGGCCAAGATGTACTTGGAAGATAATCTTCCTGAGGACAAGGGTATCTTAAAATCAATATACACACAAAATTGTTAATTAGTTGCCATGGCAAAATTCTTTTCTACTACCCGCAACATTAACATGCTCAAAAACTCTTCTTAGATTACCTAACAGAAAAGTTCTTAAGACCGATGAATCTATAACTTAGCTTCATGGATGGATGATATTTTATGATTACCAAAATTCAGAGAACTCCTGAGGCCAAGGAGATGGCTTCAATCCCTGGTTCCACCAAAAAAGAAAAAAAAAAAAAAAAACTACTGTGATTATTAGGGGCCAGGGGAATGGTTCAGTAGAATAAGTACTTTCCTGGCAAGCATAAGAGCCTGAGTTCAAGCCTCAGTTCCGTCAAAGGGAAGAAAAAAAAAAAAAAAGGCATTTACAAAGTTAAGAGAACTCCAAAAGATTAATTCCTAGGATCTCATTTCCTCATCAACAAGGCTGAGGGAAGAAGAGCTATAGGATGCTATTTAAAATTACATATTCTTAAACACAACCTTAATTTTTATTCCCTTAGGCTGCAGAACAGGCTACTGAAATAGTAACAGCCACCTCCAAACCTCAGCGGCCAGGGGGCAGCAGTGAGCAGAAGGATGGGCAGCAAGGGCCTTATTCTGAGGGGGGACAGACTGGTGCTTGGGGTGGCTGATGCTTTGAGGGTACCCAGTTCTCCTGGGCTCCCCTTCACCACAGAGGGATAGCAGGCCCAACATTTCACAGTGCCTGATGTGCCAAAGATTGCTGGCCATCTTCCAACTATAAACAGACAATTCAAATTTTGAAACCACTGATGTGGCCAAAAGCAACTCTAGGCAAGATCTGCACTTCTCCATTTGTCAGTGCTGTCTTGCCCTTCTGTCTTCTTTTTGTCATTTTTAGTCTTCAATGATAATGGAAAAACCAGGGCCTAGGAGAATATAGCATTGTGCATAAGGGGTTAATAACTTAAACACAACTAGAAGAGAGTAAAGCCCTGAATTCAAAAAAAGAATGGATAAAGGGACTGGGGAGATAGCTCAGTGGCATGGTGCTTGTCTGGTATATACAAGGTCCCAAATTCTATTTCTGATTCAAAAACAAGAACAAAATTGCATGGACGTATAACATATGCACATGTATATTACAACCTCACTTGTAGTGAAAAAAATACAATTAAAAGATATTTTCCTCACAATTAAAAGGGGAGACGTTATTTATAAGTCCTAATCAGACTTACAAAGAGTTTTTAAAATGTATTTTACTACTTCGCAGCCAGGGCGTGAGCAAACAGATGCTCAGAAAAAGTTCCTGGGTGTAGACTCACAGAAGCCTTGCAGAGGACAGCTGGGCAATCCTTAGTAAGTAGTTCACCGAGTGTAATTTTTGAAAGATACTGGTCTGGAGAAACAATAAAATTAATACATAAAGATGCAAATACAAGTATAGTCTTGCAACTGTGCATATAATTGTAAAGACTAAGTGATAACTTAAATATTTACTACTCTAACAGGATTTATTTAATTGAACCATCAGGTATGCATTCAGTGATCGATTTCTGTTTTTCTCTTTGGGTATCAGTAATCAAACTCAGGACCTTGCGTTTACTAGCACTGTGCTGCTGAGCTATATCCCAGTCCTCAATGGCTGTTTAAAAAAAAAAAAGGAGGAAGAAAGAACAAGTAAAGTGATCTCCAATGCACACCTCAGGGAAGCAAAGAGCAGGATCACAGCACAGCTCCTGAGTAGGACTGCAAGTGTCTGTGAGGAAACAACACGCACCACGGGAAGGACAAGGAGCAAGGACAGAAGGCTCCATCCCACTTCCTATCTCTCTCTTCTCAAAAACTATAACCTCTCTCTTATTATCAGCAAAATAGTTTCATTTGGCAAACAGTAATACTCAATAATGATTATATCCAAGAGGAAACCTTGGGGACTAACTAGAGTGGGGACACCTGACAGTAATGGCCACCAGCACTCTTTCATTGGGGTGTTCAAATATATTATTAGAAACTGACCCATTGATGACACCTGCCAGATTTATAAACGCTAAATTAGAACATTCTATAGCACTTCAGGGTAAAAAAAAAAAAAGGCCATGCCTAAAAAAAAAAAATCACTAAACACAAAGTGGCTTTTTATTTTTATATAGCAGAGTCTTCATTGCATGTGAATAAATCTGCATCGGAAACTAAACTGTAATAAGATGTTACTTTTAGACTTACACTAACACAACCAAATAGAATAAAATAAAAACGTAATATATATGATAGGGTTAAAAAACTCCTGGCTCCTGAATTGAGAATCACCACCTGGAAGGCAGCAGGTTTGACCTTCTCTTTAGAGCAAGATGATGTTCACCAAGTGGACATGTAAAGTAGTGACCCAGGATTGGCCAGAGCTCGGTTCTACCAACTACCAACACATCAAGTCAGCTAGCTAATGCTAATTTCTGTTTGGCTTTGAATTCAGGCTTTGAAATTCTGAACATCATGGCGACACTGAAATTGCTTGGACACAATACTGTCTTCTTTAAAATCAGTATTCACATGTGCATGGTAATTCAGAATTCAATACTTCTAATTTAGAGTTACCCCACTAGTACAGTTTCAGAAATAGTTGCACTATTCCTAGAGCTAAGAGCGATGGTTTACCAGGATTTTAGTAATCTAGTGGCTCAACCAGTTCCATGAAAATGGATTTGTTCAGAGGCCTGGTACTTTCATAGCTCTCCTTCTCCCTGGACTACCTCACTCCGACCCCACATATGGATCTTACTTTGACATCTCTCAAGCAGAAATTTTATCTCCATGTGAGGGCTCATAAATATTCATCTGGAACAAACTGGCAGGAGGGCAGGGTCCTAAAAGGTCCTAAAAGGACCTACAGATGTCACAAAGACTGAGCAAAATCCCATCTGAAGTGTTTTCTTTTTAACAGACTGCCTTTAGCTCCTTGCTGCCTCAGAAATATCCTCCACCAGCTGTGAAAGGCAGGCTGGGCAGTTCCACCTCTGCAGGTTGTTCTTTGACCATTTTCTCTTTGACTCTGCCACCACCTCCAGCCAATGCTTGATCAAAAGCTCCAAGCTCCTCCAAAGGGCCGGCCAGGTCATGAGGGGAGAGTAGCAGATGCAGTGTCAATAGTTCCTCTTCTTCACTGACTTCAAGACACTGTCCTGTGTGGCTCTCAACCTACCTGCCCACAGCTTCTGGGAGCCAAGCACAACAGCCAGAAGGCAGCTGAGGAGGGGAAACACTCTCTCTCTCTCTTTCTCTGGCTAACAGTCCAGCAAAGGAGCTGTCAGCAGCCAGTTGCAGTCGGCAGGCATGAGGGGCTAAAAAAGACCCTGAGATGCTGTGGTGACTCTATTTATCCTTCAGACTGCACTCAGGCTCATTTCCCAAGTGACAGGTTACATTATGTCAGTGCAGCACCTCAGCCTTTTCTTGAAGAGCACTTTATTTACTTCAGAGAACTTACTAAAACACACCTGGTTAACTTTCACACCTCCCTTCCTGGACCATATCTTCAAGTAAGTGGCCACTGTTTACTTTGTCCAGCACTGACTCCTCAATGTCTAGTTCATCCTAGCACACATAGGTGGGCACTTATTCAATATTTTTTGAATGGAAGAATTAATCTTTTCAAATTTCTTTAGTTGCTTGCCTTATTATGAGTTTACACTCTCATTTCCTGAATCCATTCATTAAATCTTTAAAAGCTGGCCCTTGGGAAACATAAACTTCAAATGCTGTGGCTGTGTGTGTGTGTGTGTGTGTGTGTGTGTGTGTGTGTGTGTGTGTGTGTGTGTGTGTGTGTGTGTGTGTGTGTATATACACATGGGCACATCCACTGAAAAAAATCAATATAAGATGCCAGGAATAACCAGTATAATGAACTTACTTTAAAACTTCTTAAAATGTTTGTCCGAAGTAAAAGTGAGATATAATAATGTTTTCAGTGGCTACTAATTTTGTCTTTTATTCCTGATTTGATTTAGAAAAAATAATTAATCATTAACTTTTAGGAGAAAAATAGCCACTGTTCTCACATTTCATTTATATAAAACTGCTTTTATCATCTTATTCTAAGCAAATTTCACAGTTACAAAAAGCAGACCAGCTATCTAATGACTGGCTCACTCAGTGTTACTGAGTTTGGTATTTATAGAGTATTATATACAACATATCTAGCTCTTAAGTAGGGAGATACATCCCAAAAGTAAAATTATGAATATTTATATACTCTAACATACAAATCAGACACCTCGGTATTGTGTTTTTGACTAACATTTTAAATAAGTTCTGCTTCCAGGTCCAATGATACACCATGTTGAAAACAGTATCTAAAATATTTAATTATTAGATATGTTAATAGTGAAATGTTGATTGTACCTCTTTCTACTAGCAACAGCAAGAGTCATACAACAGCTATTGGTTTAAAAAAATAGGTAATTTCATAGAAAGACACTAAAACATTTATGTTTAGGTCATTTTCTTTTCTTTCTTCCTTTTTTTTTTTTTTTTTTTGTGGTACTGGGGATTGAACACAGGATCTTGTGCTTGCCAGGCAGGCACTTATTCTACTGAGCTATCTCCCTACTCCCCTAAAACATCTATGATAAGAGATAGTCACTTTATATTCATGGAAAAGAGGACTTACTATCATAAAGATCTAATCATTCCCAAATGAATTACAGGGTGGATGAAATTCCAATTAAAATGCCATAGGGTTAGCTCTAGGTCAGCGCTTGCCTAGCACATACAAGATCCAGGCCAGATCCCCAACAACATATGCAGGCACACATACACACCAAAACCACACAGGATTTAACCTTACAACCTATCAACTTGATTGTGAAATTTATATGGAATAGAAAAAGCAAAGAATGAAGAAAAAACAAAAGGACTGAAACACCCTACAGATATCAAGACCCATCACAAACACTCAGCAATAAAGACAGTCTAGCAGTGATGATGAACCTTTCAGAGCTTTAATGGCACAAAGCCTGCTATGGCCTGAATGCCATGGGTTCACTACCACCATGGGGTACTGGCACAGGGACAGAAACACAGACCAAGAAACAGTGTCAGAAACACCCTCATTCTCATGGGCTACCTAACTTACTTGAGACATAAAACCGCAAACAGACTAAAGAGGGAAAAATAAGCTCTTCAAACAACAGACCTAGAATGTTTCCTACTTTATAAGGAAACAAATCACTCTTTTTCATCATATAGAAAAGAAGTTTTCTTTTGAAATGGGTGTAAAAGTACCTTACTCCAAGTGTTACTGATGTGACGTACACTTGTTGATAAACAGCAATGCAAAGCATAAATGTTCACGGTGGGCAACTCTAAATAAATTGTAGTTATGGACTCAACATACCCAACAGGTCAAAGTTAATTTTATATGTACTTGCACAGGTGGACATGAGGATTAAAAATATCAAAACTAAATCTTAATAAGCTAGAAATCGAGACACTGATAAAAGTTCCATTTCACAGACTGGCAGAACAGCCACAGGAAAGACCATAGTGAGGGACTCTTACCTTGGTTACTCTTCACCTTCCTCCGCCAGCTCTGTTTCTTTGTGCACAACTACTCTTGTGACTGACATGTCAGGGTGCTGCTCTCGGGCTTCCCTGATTGCCTGAGCCAGCGCCTGAGGAGCCAGGAGAGAAAAGCCACACACTGAGGAACAGGCTTCACTTCAGTGCAGTAAACCCATGCACAGTCATACAGAGGACTCACAATCAAGTGACAACAGCCTTACTGCTTTACTGATGGAAACAGGAAGACTCAAGTTAGGACCACTGTTCACTTAAGACGATGCTTATCGTTTCCCCAAACTTCTTTTTCCCCTGGCCATTTTCAACTAAAGGTACATGCAGAGGAAACATACTGGTTTTTGGATCCCAGTCTTGTACTCACCAGCTCTTCTCTGGGCCTTAGCATTGTTACCTATAATCCAAAACCAATGTTAAGCTTGTAAAAATCAACTTAAATTTGTTGTGAGCCTTGAAGAAATGCTACCTAGCTAGCACAATGCTAATCTACACACTCCAGTAACAACTATCACCCAAAGGCCAGAGACTCCAAGGCACAGAGCTAGGCCTCGTGTTGTCCTCTCAGGCTCTCAGCTTAGCCCAATCCAAACTATATGCTCACCTGGCATGCTACAGGAAAAATGAGAACTTATAAAATGCAGAACTAAAAGAGTAGCTACAACCACACACAATCAGAAGTGGTAGGCAAGAGGGTGACCAAGAATTACAGTAGTTTGTGGTCTCTAGTCCACATGGTGAAAAGCAGAGGATCTTTGTTTCTATAAGAAAGTCAACTGTATAAGTGTTAAACAATGTAGAAAGATCTTACTTTTTCAGAGAGAACTATTAAGCTTTTCTTATTGACAATTTCATTTGTAAAGAAGAATAAAAGCAAACAAAGTATCACATAACTACAGAATCTAGGAAAGGGGTCTAAAAGAAAAGAAAATTCTAAAATACAGAATGTCCGATTTTAATAAGAAACTATGCATTTGTTTGTAGGATTTTTTGCACCAGCAATCAAACTCAAGACATTGAGTGTGCCAGGCAAGTGCTTGTGCCACTGAACTGTATTCCCAGGAGAAACTATGCATTTGTTAAACAAACAAAAAAAAAAAGCAGCACAATTTTCCTTTTCCTTTCGCTCTGTCACCTACCTACAGGGACAAGTGCATTATAATTTCTGTCAGCTATATGGTTTCTTAGCAAAACCCTGAACCTATTCCATTCAAAATAAAAAGGTAAAGCTTTATAAAAAAGAAAGTAGGGGAAACTAAAAATTGCCACAGAAATCCTCAAATACATTTAAAATGAGGTTTACTGTAATTCCTTTCATTCTATAAGAAACTAAATATTATAAAATATTAATTCTGGCAACAATAAGGACTGTGAGAAAACTGTCTCCTCACACTGCCAAACTGAAAAACTATTTAATTAAAAAATATGGTTACCAGCAGATTAAAGTGCCTGCTTAGGTATTTGATCCCCAGTTTGTTGTGCAGGCCCCATCCCCAGGGTACACTGAGACCATGATTGAGACTGGGCATGGTAGCGCAAACCTGTAATCCCAATGCTTGGGAGGTTTAACACAGGTGGATCACTATGAGTCTGTTCAATACATGCATTCTGCCAAACTTACCATCAGGATAGCAGCAGGATTGTTCCAGAATTAATGTAAATTTTTGCTTTTGTGAGAGACATATTTTTTCCCTTTCCCTCTTTTGGCCTAGTAATAGTGAAAGGGAAAAACATCTGGGAGTTATTTGCTATCTGCCAGTTTTCTTACTTAAAGCAGATACAAGAAAATTTTAGTGGCTTTTTCAGTTTTGAGAAGCCAGTGGCATTAAACTGCTATTCACTTTCAAATATCAATCTGTCTTTAAAAGATGCCCATATGGTTGCCAGAAATCCTCCTGATTATTTTTGAGCCAGAAGTGAACATAAAACCAGTGTGAAATAAATAGGAACGTCTGCTCAATGCTGAGTCAAAGCTAGGAAATCTCAACAGGCTGTATCCAAACAATCAAGTGTCTACATGCCTTGCTCAGGAGCTAGACCTCATCCAGCAAGTCCTGGGAAGATGTTTACAGGGGGATGTGACATAACAACATGTGCAAACCACAGCAAAAAGACACGTTCACTTTTGAAACTAGACCCTACAGTCTTTACCTGATCATGGTCGATATCTGCATCTCCTGTGATCACAATGCGTTTCTCAATTCTCGTTTCAGATATTCCACCTTTCACAGTCTACAGGTTTTAAAAAAGAAAAACGGCAGTCACTATCACATGTTCACACACTCAGAGAAAAGAAGATGGAGCCAACTCTACTGTCCAAACCATCATGAGGCCCTGCATCCAGAATAGTGGACCTGAGAATCCTATTGTTAAACTGGAAGTCTCCCTCAACTGAAAACAACCCTAAAACTAACTTATCAAGATTTAGGTGAAATTATAATGGGACAAATGCCATGTATTACAAATAGTTCCACTCAGATATTCTGTCACGTTTTCCTGAGTTTCTTCACTCCCAGTTGGTCAATTTTTGAAAAGGCGAGGAGAAAGAAGAAATAAGTTTGCTATTTGTAGTTGTAAGCAATTCTAACAATTTAACTGTATGAGGTTTGGGAAAATGCTTGACATTACACTCTGACTACTAATCACACAGATTCATTTGGCTATTCTATTTATCTGGTTTGGTGTAATAAAAATAGGATTTGCATTTGGCTAAAGACAGAGAAGGTAAGTGAAACTTTTATTAAATGTATGATTTGATCCCAGCTTCAGCCTATGGCTGTGCCAAGGCTTTGTGGAAGGACCTGGGGGAAGGAGCCAGGTATGACCTGCCTCCCAGCAACTGGCTTACCTGGGGAAGCTTCTACCTATAGCTTCTAAACAGCCTGATCACACACTTCTTATTCACTACTACACTAAGTTTCAAGTGATGGCATTTCCCATTCATTTCCCATATGAAATAAAGCCTGTTACACCTTTAGTATCTGAATGTTTTAAAATGAGCACCAGTGGCACCTGAATTATGTGTCAGTTTTTAATTTATAAAGTTTCTTGCTACTTTTACAATGGTTATTGTAAAAGATCACTAAGTACTGATCAAATATGAAAGGTAGAACAGAACAAAATACTTGAGTTAGAAATGAGGTGACTTCCACATGCAACAGTCACCTGGAAGCTTCCTAGAAACCAGCTTTCTGTACAGGACAGGCCAAAGTATTTATAATACCGAGGCCCCAAGGTGAAGCTGCTGCCATGGAGCACTGGATATCTGATGTTAAATATTTAGAGAACAGCTTGGGACAATGCCCCAAATAAACATATCCTGTCACAAGGAAATGAGGTAAAATTTACATTATTAGAGCAACTTGTTCAAGTTTTGAATGGCAATCTTCACTCACTCCAATGAAGCAAAAAGGCCAATTTAATTAGAGCAGAAGCACAGGTTCATTTTTATAATTTTTTTTTTATTTTACAAACTGTGTATCTTATAATGTTATTAAAATATCTCTGCTCTTGCAGCTGTCTTAAGTACAGCTATTAATAAGTAACATTTTTACCACCTGTACTTCACAAAAATGCTATGTGGCCTAAATACATTTGTCCATGGAGTGTAATTTTAATTTCATAACTACTTAGAAGTCTGTCTAGAACAAAGAAACAATTCAGAAAAGACCTTTTGTGCAATGCACCACCCTTTCCCCAGATGTCCTTGGGTTGCTTTACCTTGGTGATGTGAGTGGTTGTTGTTGTCGACATGGACTCAGATGTGATGGTTTGTGCACTCAGCAATGTGCCAGAATCACCAGCAGCCCCGCCGTCAATCTTTGAATAGTCAGGGGAAAACAGAAAGTGATGCTTAACTTCCACCAAGTCAGGGGACCCCACCCTGTCGAAGATGCACCTTCTAAAATTTATGCAATCAGGCGAAGATATCATTTACTTATGTTCTGCATGCCTGTAACAGTAATTTATGGACCAGGAGAGTGGCTGACATTTCACAGAGGACAGGCAAAAGGCTAAACACCACACACAGAAGCAGCCCTTTGGGAAGAGATGGAAGAATGAAGTAGAAGGTGAACACTATACCAGAGTCAGGAGAATCTGAGGAACATTTGCAGAAGCTGCAAAAAAGAAACTAGACAGCCAAGCAGAGACGCTTCCAGTGACGAGAAGTGCTAAGTTTGTTACTGTTTTATAAGCACAGGTGGGTAAAAACAATGTTTTCTCAGATTACTGAGCAACAGAACCTGACTAGGAGAGACCGTGCTGCCATCATTTCCTTGTTTATCTACAGAATTTTAAAATTTCCATTCTTCCTACAATGATTTATGTACTATAAAAGCATATACATGGGTGTGCATATTTTAATGCTAATCATGTGCATGTGTGCTCTATTATATATAATCCTATACATATAACTAATTATTTATTTTAATAAACTTTGATTTAGAAGAGGCAGAAGTTTCTATAGTTTACCAACTGAACAAATCAATAGTCTAAAAGTATAAGATTACCAAGCATTTATCATGTTTTGGCACTGACCAAAAAATATTACTTGAATAGGTAGAGCTTATCAGTAAATGAAGAGAAAACTTTTCTCAAATTTGGCTCGCACATCTGTATTTCTTTATGAGGACCTAGCACAACACTGACACACAAGGATTACCCACTACCACCACACAGACACCTTCGTAAGAAACCGATTTGTGTTTATGTGTGATTCATACACATACACAAATTAAACTGTGCCCCAAATTACTCTGAGAACTGTTTCATCCATGCACATAGCTTTTTAAAACTTTTTGGAGAGGGCACTAACCTGCCATAGTCCACCAAGCTCTCGTCCCACCACAGAAGGTTAAATTGCTCAGAGGAGAAAATAATGATCATATTATTTTTTAACAGTTCCATTTTTGAAATGACCAACATGTTCCCTTTTTTGTTGTTCCTTACGTTAGGACATTTTAATATTTTTTAAATTTTTTTCATAACTTAAAAACTTTACAGAACCAATATCTGAAGACATATATAGTATCATAGGTAACATACAAATGACTACATGTCTAAAGAAAATAACCCAATGTGATGTAAAAAGTGTGTATACCTGTGCATGCATTATAAGAAAGCAAAAGTTGATTTGGTCTCTTTTAATTGAGCTAGAGCAGGGGGGAATGCTATATACCACTAATCATAAAGATGTCAGACAGTATATTCTGCAAAACAGTCTTTCCCAAGTGCATGTGAGTATTTTGGATATATCAAGCCAGAAATGCCTTATAATAAGAAAACTCTTTATCCTAAGTAGTCATGTGTAAAGGTCCTCATATATTACTAAGTCACCAATATGATTGTTTCCTTTAATCTAAGACAGCAGATATCAAGTTATGTTGTTGGTGGTACCTGGTTATATAACAGAGATAGGGAAAGCTACATAAAAGTAAAAAATACAAAAACTGAGAAAAAGACAACAGAAAAAGAAACAGACAAGCTAAGTAAAAAGGCACTCAAGCAGGCAAGCCTTATGCTCTGTACCTGTGGAGACTCATATGTGATGGTTTTGGTCTCAGTTTGGACAATGGGGACTTCCTTGGTGGAGATTTCTGTTCTCTGTGAAGCATCAGAAATTGTTACCATCTCTGTTTTTACCACTGGTGGCTAAAGCGGAAAAGGAAGGGAAAAATAAATTCTAGAGGTAATAAAGTAGAAGTGCCTAAAGGAACCTTCAAAAATGATTATAAGAAACATGTTCAAACATACTCATGCACATAAGGTTAAAGCAAATAAAATTTAAAGCAAAGATACAAAAGAAAAATTTCCCTCAAATGTCATACAGACATATGTATATGTATTCTATATATTTATGTGTGTATGTATATATGTATATGTATACATATGAAACATAAGCTAACACAATGGTTCCCTAAACTATACTACCCTTCAAATTATGATCATGTCAAATCCACTGCACTGATGTTATTTTCCAGAGTAGTATGTACACAAAACTGAAGAGGAAGGAGAATGAACTATGCTAAGTGACCTATCTCTAATTTCACTACAGCTTCCAGCACCACATAGTTTGTGTGAAGCTCACTGTTTTTAAATGGCATGCAAGCTAGATGGCAAAGATTTGCTCTTCTGCCTCAAAAGATGTCATTTTCAGAAAGGATACCTTCAAGCATGGCAGTTCTTAACTACAGTTGTCTACAACCTGCAGTCTTTCTTCTGTATTACATGCTACAATATTTTATCTACAATTACTCCATGGGTGTTGCATGAATGCTTTAAATGATTTAAAGCAAGGATAGAGAGGTTCAATGGTCAGTTAACATTGTATTTTATGCGCATGTACAATACAATTACAAAAACACTACAGCACTTTCTGTAGAAAATTCCCAACAGGTATAATAATTCAAAGAGGAATAACTTTATATTAAATGAAGAAATAATATCCAAGCTCAAAGACTCCTGAAATGTGTTTTCTGAAGTAAAACATGTTTAAAGGAGATATGATAAGAATTTACTATTTCCAGTCAAGGTCTCTCTGAGATTTGTCCACCCCTCAAAGAGAGCAAGTATAGATACATCCCTCTACTGTGGGCACTTTTGAGTTAAGAAACTCACCAACCTTAACTCAGTCCTAAATGAGGGACACTGTACCTAATGATCAAGACTTCATCTGAGGTGATCCTGGGAAGTTCTATTTCTTAAAAAGGAAAAGACCTATGTCCAATGTTGATAATCCATAAAACAAATCAAATCCAAAATTGATGTAAAAAACAAAATAGAATTGATAATTGATATAAAGACAGAATGAGAAGGAAATAAATGAGCCCGTAGCTGCACTCAGAAGAAAGAAAAAAGCTCGTAATGAAGCCATCCCATCCCTAATATCTAAACTCAGAAGTCACAGCAGCATTCAGGAAATAATGTTCCTGTCACTGCTGGATGCCACTTCCACAGCATCATGCAATCACAGCCTGCTGCCAGCTCTGAGAATCCTAGGGTGAAGAGTGGGAGAATGTGCCAAAAAGGTCAAATCTAATCGTGACGTAGGGGCATGCACACTTGCACCGCCCACTGTTTGACACTACATATACATCTTTCTATTAAGCCATTGAAAAAAGGCATCAGTGTGAGGAAGTTATGCAACTAAAGACAAAGCAACTGTAAGCACCCAAAGCATGCACAGGAAAATTTAAATGGGAAGCAGGAAGGAAAAAATGATGTGCTGGTTGTAGGAAAGTTTTACCCTACAGGTGATCCAGTTGCAGTAAAGAAGCCAGAAACCATGAACTGAGCTGGCAGAAAATCTACAAAGCAGTGCTTTCTCCCTTCTTCCCAGGAGAGAGAAAAATCAGATTCTTGCTGGAAAAAGCTGCAGGAGAATCGGGAGGACAGGTGGAGGAGAAAGGCAGGTGTCCCCACCTGAGAAGAGACTCAACAGTTTAGCTCCCACTCCGGACTCCCATTTACCTCTGAACAACAAATAATTTGTGGCAAAACATCAATGTCAACATGAGACACCTCTCCGTTAACTTTCTGTCGCTCTTCCTCGGTTTCTTCTCTCCCATCTTGCTGAACAGTGCCTTCGTTCACACTCTTCTCCCAAGATCCCTTGGGGCCAACTACATGGTCCTGGGCCTCTGTGTCTGCTGGGCCTACACCGACCCCTGTGCGTCTGTCCGGGCTGGCTTCGGGTACTGCCTCCTCCCTCTCCACTACCTGGGCAGCTTTGCTGGGCGCTTCCTCCGCCTCCTCGTCACACTCCTCCTCCTCCTCCACCTCCTCCTCCTCCCTGATGATGCCCTCGGTCACACGCTGCTGCTGGGGCTGGTACTCGCCCACATCTTCCTCCCCACTCTCACTGCTGCTGCTGCTCTCAGAAGACAGGGAGGTGGAGTCTTTGGGTGCCACAAGCTCCACCTTATGCATCTCCCCAGGACCACTCCCAGGTGTTAGCTCTTTACCATTCACTTCTTCTGTGATTACTCTTTCATCTTTCCCAACCTCTGCCCGCTTCTTCTCCTCCACTATATTCAGAGTCTCATGTGAACTCTGTACAAAAAAAAGATGGAGGAGGGAAAACAAAAATACATGAATAAATAAAAACAATGAAAACCCAAATCAACGGATGGCAGGTTCATGTCATGGAGAAAACAAAGATGATTATGAAGGTTGACTGGAAGGGAAGCAGGCAAGCGTGAGGGGGATGGAAGGCGCGGGCAATGGTGTGAACACAGAAAGGGGAGACCTTAACAGCATCCCTGGCTCCAGTGCAAGGCCCTTCTGACGCAGGAGCACGTGTCTGCGGAACAAAAAGCAACCGAGGACACAAAATCAATACAGTTTTACCTCAACACCACCAGACAGACATCTGACACTGCAAAGACAGAACAGCAAGAATCAACAGCTACAAAAACCTCTGCACAAAGGTTACACAGAAGACAATTGAGACAAATGCCAAAAAGCTAACAAAAAGAAACAAAAACACCCAGCATGTTTACAAAGAAATAAAATGCTTTTATGGAATTACAAAGAATAACTATAGTTATACCTAAAGCTCCACTTACGTAGTAGAAATTTTTATAAAAATATGTAGATCAAAGTTTACTGATTATCTTAAAGGATAAGTTGGAAAACTTAAAATTTATTCAACCTGGTTCCTAAATAAATATAATAGCAAGGAAATGACATCTGTTTTTCTTCTGTTTTAAAGGAGCTTTGAGCTGGGTACAGTGACACACGCCTGTAATCCCAGCTGCTTGGGAGACTGAGGAGAAAAACCGGGCACTCCAGGTCAGGCTGAGCAGCATAAAGAGATCCTATTGCTAAAAAAATTTAAATAAAATTTTTTTAAAAATAGCTTTGATTGGCAAACGTATCATTGGTGTCTGACAGTTATCAACACAAAAATATTCATTTCAGAGATGTTTTTAACATTGCAGTCTGTACTATGATTAGCAGAAGGGACATTATACACTGCGGTAAAGGGTACCCCAGTATTTCCTCTTGAAACTAGCTGTTTCCCAAGTACCTTTAAAATCTCAAATGGAGCAAATTTATTATTGGAGATGTTCATTTTTATCCTCTGCAGTAACAATTTCTTGATAATAAATTAATGTACTCTATTTGAATAACACAGTAAGTAAATAAGAAGTATCTGTTGACTGAGTATTTTAGATATATAAACTACTTTGCTATGGTATTATTAACTAGAGTAGAAATGCTTTTTTGGACAAGTTTGTTTTTAAAGCTTGAAATCTTCTGTCACTCATAAAAAAGGTTATTTTACACTGCCACAACTAAGTATAGTGACTGACATTCAGGTGGCACTATAACCAGTCATCTAATTAGAAATAAGTCAGTGAGAGAGACAACTGGTCTACAGTGCTTGATACTGAGCCCGGAGAGGTATCGTGCCTCCACCACTTCCAGGTGCTATCCATGGTGATACCACCAGCACCCTAACTGTACTGTGCTGTGCAGCAGGGCCATGCAAGGCTAACAGTGCTCTCCAGGCACACAGCGGCAGCACCTCTCAATACACACTCACACTTCCTCCCTCCGTGACATGCTGAGCTATTCTGAAATGCATACTGAGATCACGTGTGAGCTGCTCACAATTCCTACTCTGTAAACCCTGCAACCAACAGAGCAGAAGAATCACGCTTTCCTGCTCCATGGATAACCTGGAGGTTTCAGATATTAACTGAAAAAAATGCAATCTATTTTGTTAAGCAAGTAACTACTTTATAAATGAAGATATCCAATCATTAGAATTTTTCTAAAACACACTTTTCATGATTATTAAAGGTCAGCGAGTTGTCATTACTATTACTACCCACCTCACTCAATAGGTTCTGCCCAAGTTCAGGGAATCACTTAAAAAACACTTATTTCAGCAGTATGCTAAGCATTTCAATTTTTTTACACAAGCAATTTTTAAAAATAAATCGGGAAAAAAGAAAAGTAAGTAATAAGGGGCCAGGGAGATAGCTCAGTAGAGTAAGTGCTTGCCTGGCAAGCACAAGGTCCTGAGTTCAATCCCTGGTACCTCAAAAATAAATAAATAAATAAATAAATAAATAAATAAATAAATAAACAAACAATCAGAAGCAGCCTAAAAGTTGGGCTTTTAAACCCTGCACTGTGCAAAGTATGCCATCTTCTATTGCATTGAGGCTTCTCTCTGCTTAACAACTTGGGCTCTGGGCTATAATGGTTTCAATGATTCTCTGAATTGGGGCAGGTTTGTTTACTAAAAGAAGCAAGGAGAAACATCCAATCTATTTCTTTTCCTCATGTCCAAATTCCGTCGTTGTTCCTTGAATGTTTCTCCCAGAAAGAGTTAATTTCACTAATGGAAGCACTAGAGTGAAGGGTGTCTGAATATTCAAAAAGTGAAAATCACTCTCAAATGTGGCTTTCAGTAACAGCGGAAACAAAATAAAATGCACCTCAGGCAAATGTGAGAAGGGCCAGGAGGAGAAAAGCTTTTCTCTAGAAGGTGCATTAGAGTTCACAACTGCGCCCTCTGCTGTCCAAGTGGCGACTGAAGGGAAGGTGGCCTTCATGCTATCAGAAAACCCCTTTCCACTAAACAAAATTGATGTTATCTCCTCTTCTAGGCTCTAGAAAGGTCAGAAAAGGAAGAGCAAAGAGTTAATACATCAGAAAGACATCAGTTACCTATTGAAAGAAAGGAAAGGTTACACAAGAAAGATAACAGAGCAACATAAAATGAAAAGAATTTTGAAGATTCTGTAGCTGGCTTAGGTGGACTCTTGCCTGAATGTCAACATTTCCACCGTGCCTGAAAATTTCTGATAACTGTAACCTCCAGAAACCAGTTAAACACCTTGGTTTATCCCTGATATTTTATCACAAATTGAGCACAACCTACCTGCCTATTAAACCCAAATGCACATATTCTTACAGCTCCTTGGCTTCTTCCCATACACAATGGCCTTCTAAGTGGCTTCTACACTTGAATTACTTATTTCTGAATTACTTATTCCAGAGACATCTGTTTCTGAACTAAGACTTTCACATTTCTAGCCCTTAAATAATGGTTGTTCACTTGATGGATGGGACAAAGGAAAAGCAGGAGACTGCCGTCAAGAACTTGGAATACCACTAACAATTAAGATGTTCTCTTTCACACTGGAAATATGCAAAAATAATTCTTAATAAAACTCAACTCTTAAGCAATCTTAGAAGAAAAGATGCATGATTTCTACAAGATGCCCTTCTAGACAGTGAGCTAAGCAGGGTGAGAAAGATGGGTAAGCATTATCAATATTCAGGAAAAAATATTTTGGACTAAGCTCAGTTACAATCCCCATTATTACACCATGCCATGGAGTGGGGTGGAAAGGAAGCCTTCTCAGAAAGTGATCACTGGTGAGTTAAGTGCCATGCATTTATTTATTCAAAAAAAACCATCGAAAGCATCTTTAAATGGTTTAATCTTTAAACCATCTATAGCCTAGGTAATCTCTATTAGATTCATGACAGAATATACAAACTTAAGGCTCTCAGGATATTCACAATACATTAGAGGTCACAAAAGATGCATTTAACCACTAAAATATTAAGACTTGGTATCCCACTTTCTGTTCCATTTTCAAAATCATCTCTGATGTTCAATGTATCTAGCCAGGTGATGCTCACATATAATCCCAGCACTTGGGAGGCTGAAAGGCCAGCCTGGAGTTATACAGTGAGGTTAAGACCAATCTGAACTACATAGTGAGACTCTTTTAAAAATGAATAAATTCAATATATTTATTTTAACAAAAAAGTTATTACTTTTTAAATCTATAAATTTTGATGGGAATTTGAAACTTTTGGTCAAATTATACATTTACACATAATTTTAAATTGTGTACTTCAATAAGAATTACAATTCAAGGATAAAAAAGAAATCCTACAAAACTAGTAGCAAAGGAAGATGCAAAGACTTCACAATGATACAAAGAGAAACTAAAAGATATCTGTTCAAGTTAACCCCAGCAGCCTCAAATGTCCAGGTACTTCCAATTAATAGCAGTGGCATGTTACGTGAAGCAAACATAATAATGTAATATAAATATCTAATTATATTAAAGGTGATCAATAAGTGTTTCTTGGTTAAATGGATGTCTCTAGTTAGAGAACAATCCATATACATGTCAAGTTTGCACATATTTTTCTACATGTGTTAAAGAGGAAAAGAACAGAAAAACAAAAGCAGTAACTTCAAGCACAGAAAAGCTATCTAGGAACTTTTTCTAATTTAAATATCAGGTAGACATCACTATTTATGTATTTCCATCTAAACTTCCCCCTCACAGTTTCATGTGTTGCAGGGTGGGCCTCTCCACAGATGACTGGATCACAAGGGCTCCAACTTTAGCCCTGACTTGCTGATAAGACCATAACTTGCCACCACTCCTAAGAGGACCTGAAAACTTAGGAGATGGGCTTAAAGGCTATGGATCTGGGGCTGTACCTGGCCCCTAGTCCGTAGCCCCTTCCTCCTCTCCTCTTTCCTTGACCTCTGCACTTCCGGACTGCCACATCCTCTGCCTTGCAACTGCTGTCAGGGAACCCGCTGACTATGGACTGAGATCTCTGGAACAGTCCATAGTCTGGAACAGTGAACCCAAAGAAATCTTTCCTCATTTAAATATTAGTCAAAGCAATCAAAAGTTGACTAACAAAGTTACTCTATTATAATTTTTTTTTTCTTTTTACTTTTTTTGTGGAACCAGGGACTGAACTCAGGCCCTTGCGCTTGCCAGGGAACTGTTTATTCTACTGAGCCATCTCCCTGGCCCCTACTCTAATTATAACTTCTATAAGATATTTTGCACCGCACAATCCTAAAACATGATTCACAAAAAATGATAATTTCGAACATCTTCACTAAAAATCTAGTTTCTAACTGTAAAGAATCCCAGGATATCAACTAGTTTCTCAAAGACGAATTTATAAAAATAATATTACTAAACATGGGATATTAAAATCCTTATTACACACAGTCTTACTGGCTTTAGATTTCAAACCAATTTTCAATGCATATAAGTCTACCATCTGCTTAGGCTTTATGACATCAAGTTTGTCACTTCAGTGTTCTGAAAATATTTCATCTTAACTAAACTTAGAACTCTTGAGGGAACTTCCATGTATTTTTGCCTCTTCCCCCACTTCACTCTGTATCCCAATGAATATGCTCTACTGATCAACCAAATCTACTTTGTGGGAAGAAAATACTTATTCCCCATTACTGATCTCTGTGCTCACTCACCCCCTCCATAATGCTTTCCTTATCCAGTGAGAGACAGACTTTCACCTGACATATGCAGGATCATATCACTGCTCACCTTAAAAATTGCTGTGGTACCCTATCACTGCTATAATACCACTTAAACTAAACACTTTTTTTTTCTTTTTTTTAGTAACATAATCTTTAAGACCCCAACATGATCTGGGATCTCACCTCTTTGAGGTCCTTCCTGCCAATTAAGCCATTGTCATTTGGTCTTCAGCACCTTAAACTAGTTCTATTCTATTTGTTCTTCACTGCATATAAAAAAAATCTTTGACTGTACCTCATTATAGTTGAGGTTTAAAATGCCCCCAAGTCTCAGAGATGTGGTTTTCAGAAGATGACTGAATCATGCAGTTGCTATGCTGATCCACTGCTGACTGGACTGCTGAATGTGCTGTTAGGAAGGAGTGTCCAGTAGAGGAGAGGGTCACCGAAGGCATGCTTTTGGGGGTACATCTCTCACTCTGGTACTTCCTGGCATCTCTGCTTCCTGATTGCCATGAGCTAATCCCCTTTCCTCTGCTACAACCTTCTCCCTTGCCATTGCTGCCTTGGAGAAAGTCAAACGCATAATAAACCCTGTGAAACCATGAATTAAAATAAACATCTATTCCTTTAAGGTGCAACTTAAGATATCTTATCTAGCAATAAGAAAGCTGACAAATATATTCCTTGTCATCATTAAAGTCATATCTCAAAGGCCATCTCCTTCTGACCATAATGGTAAAACAGCCTTCTAACATAATAGTCTATATCACTTTCTGAATATTTAGCTCTCAATGCCTAAAATTTTCTTATTACTAATTGCTATCTTCTCCACCAAACTCTAAGCTCCCAGCCTGACCAGCCTGGCTCAAAAAAAAATCAGTAAAAGCAAAAGAATGAGAATGTAAAAGCAACAGATGTAACTTTCTTACAAATGCCAGCATTTCATATATACAGGGGCACAGATAGATATGAGAAGCTATTATGGTGCATAGAAATTCTTTTTAACTAGGAATTTTAAAATTGCAAATTTAAAAATGTTTCCATGTGATTAAGCTAGTAACCTCTCATGTGTAATTTGTTATCTTAATACTGCAGTATGTATTGCACAATGCATTTTCACATGAAATTATTGTTTCCCAACTATTAGCCACACACATCAAATGAGGACCATTTATTTCTAAGTTGCTGTATACATTTCAAAATGTGAATTTTCAAGCAGCATGTTTGTGCTGTATGTTGTTTCTACTCAATAATTTTATGCTTCTAGACATGGGGATTTGACTTTTCAAACACTCAAAAAATTATTTCCAAAAGTTTCAGATTGATACATAAGAAAAAATGAATATACATGGCTTTGGACAGAAATGAAAATGAGAAAGAGCAAGAGTATATCCAAGGATGCAAGGTGAACACCTTGTCTGCCTCCTGGGCTTTTTCTTCAACTGTCTGTGTGGTTGTCACCAGGTACTTCTCCTTCACGGACAAAATATCCTTGAAAAGATGGTCTCCTTTTCTCTATTATTTCAAACAATAGACACAATCAACAAACAAGACACATACATTACACCTACAGCAACACACACATAAAACACTGGAGCACCAACCACATGAAGAGGCACATGAAGGCCAAAATGTTACATAACATCAATTTCCCCAGAAACACTTTAGAGTAGATTGCTGACATTAACATCATCCTCAGAAACTCTGAGAATAAGGATTTAAATGACATCCAACTTTACAGGATCCTACTACCAATGGTGTTTAAAGTCTCAATATTTTCAGAAGGTTTGTTTTTCAGTTTGGCAATTATTTTTACTCATCTGTTCTTAAAGCACTACTTTCCTTTCAGTGTCACAAAAGAAACCCAGAGCAAATAACAGCTTTGTTTTTTAAAGAAAGGTGAAATAAAAACAGCATGAGAACATCTAAATTAAATGTGTTCAGTCTGGCAACATTCAAGCCATACTAGACATTGCCCAGGAGAAAGATGAAGTGGCAGTGTGACACTTTATGATTTTTTACACTGTAGGTTACACACAGTATAATCACTGCCCTTTAAGAAAGATGACCCCCATAGGGATTCTTGCTCAGCCATGGGAGAGAAGTGGGAATGGTAGAGAAGAACAGACCCAGATGGAAATGGATAGAGAAATATTTTGAGAATATATCCTAGAGACAATACTTATATTACAGTGGGAAGAGATAAGCTATGGAAAGAAAAATGAGTTAAGAGAGACACGGTAATTGAAAACATTTTTAAAACATTCTATATATCATTATTAGAAATTTTTATTATTGAGTTTCACTATATATAACATTTAAAAGTATGCAATAGGGTTTCTCAGTCCCTAAATGTAAAGTTTTAAATCATTAATCTCATAGTAATGACTTTAAATCATTCAAAAATATGAGGTACATTCCTTTAATTACATTTTATTTACTAAATAAATGTCCTTACAGTATTTTAAAGTCAATAACTAAGAAGTTCATTAAATAATTACATAAGTTTCTACTTGTCTTATGGGTAAATTCATTAATTCATAAATGACCTAAGTAAAACAGTGAAATTATTCTGAAAATATTTCAAAAATATGTTGAAACCCATACAATTTACCTAAGAACTAGGCCAATAAATATTACGCTGTTAATAAATATTTAGTATTTTAAAAGTTGTTAGCAATTACAAAAAGAAATGGGAATATTTTCCAACTTCTGAGCATCAACATATAAGATTAACAACCTGAGTTTTACTAAACAAATGGAGTGAGACATATGACCAACAAATAGCTAGTGACATACCCCTTGAGTCTGTAGGGACAGAGGTGTGATACGTCGTTTTTCCCATTCGTTAGGGCGCGGCTCAGGTGTGGATTCCATAAAATTGCGCTTGAGTTCACTAATGCTAGCCTGATGTTTCAGTATGTCCTCCTGGGCTTTATCCAGGTCCTAGCAATACGTAACGTAAGAGGAAAAAAAATCCAAAAGGAAAAAACCCAGTAGGACAAAAAATAAAAATAAAAATAACACAAAGCAAACTTGTGATTAAAAAAAAAAACATAGTAAAGCAAGAAAAATGCCAAGTCTCAAAAGCCATATTTTTGCCTTTACTGAAAATAAAGTCAATGTGTATTTTTTATAATTTGTATCCTAAAGGGTTTTAATGTCTGCATAGAATTCTCAAAAGAATAATCATTTACATTATTAAAAGGAAGCCATGACACACACTGTCAAAAAATAGCTAATAATCCTCTTGAAGATGAATTGCAGTCTGACTTTGCTCCTACAATGTTGACTTTCTCCTTGGGCCACTACTGTAACTGTATTCGATGAACACAGTAAATCAGAACCAGAGACACAGACTTGGAAGCACAATGGGCCTAGGGGAAGCCGGAACAGGACCACCCCTACAAAAGGAAAATTCAAAGACTAACTTTTGTCAGGAAATTTCAGTTGCAGTTTTTAATCCTTAAAATAATAATAATAATAACTGCTTCCAGAGGCTGCTTCTCCTTGGTCTAACTATAAAATAATGAATAACATACTGGTTTCATGTAGCACCAAGCACCAAAATGGGGCTCAGCTACTGCACACATCAAATATTCCTTAAACAAAGATGTGAGGAAATTACACTACCAGGACAGTTTTTCTTGATGTAGGACAACTAATGGTATTAAGATATTTTTCAGCCTACCTCTGATAAATGTCATTTTGTGGTACTTAGTGACTGAGAAAGTGTTTCAACTGAATTTTAAATATTTCTGATGTTTCAAAAATCAAAGGGTCACCTGTATGTTACAGCTTTTGTCCCACTCCCAAAGGAACAGGTCATGCATTTGATAAAATTAGATAACTCATATTCATGCACAAGCATAGTAGCTCATTTTTGAGCTTCTATAGACATTTACAAAAACTCATAAAAATCTGTAACTCTTTGCATGGCATGGGGAAACGACTGTGGCTTGAGATCAGGCACATTTCTTGCATTTATTCAAAGCAATGTTACTCATTATACCATACAGCATTTTAGTAAGTTAAGCAAATACATTTTCAACAGTTACCAAAGCTGCCAAAAGCAACCAGATTAGTCATGTTATTAAGAGCTGCAGTTCTCCAGTAAACGCACTGCCACATATTACCTATCCTAGTGGGAGAAGGAAAAATTGTTCTCATGTGACACGGCTGATTAGGTATTCTCTTGCTTACTCTCTCCTCTCTTCTCTCTCCTTTTTTTCCTCTCCTCTTTCTTTCTCCTCTCTCTCCTTTCTCATCTATCTCTCTCATTCTCTTTCTAATCAAAATAATTCCATTAATTAATATACATATTCACAAACAATATTTTAAGTGGACCACACTCCTAGTTACACAAAATTTAGGGATGAAGAAAATGGGCATCAAAGTCAAAAAATAAATATCATATAAACAAAATCTGTTTTACTTACTACATATCAAAGGTGGGATTGTGTTATTCAGATTCTATGCCTTTCAAAAGCTTCATTAGGAAAATAAGTCTATTTACAGAACAACTGTAGGACTAAAGGATAAGCTTCATTCGCTTGAATACAGAAAGCCTTTTCCAGTTGTCACTGAGAATGCAGTGGCTCCACTCCTACCCATGCCCCTTGATATGAGCCAAGCAGGCCTGGTAATGTGCACGCCCAGTTCCATCTCCCCATGCATTTCATGCACTGTGCCTGGAAAGCTGCCAGCGAGCCTGTGCGTGACCTCCCGTCCACAGCAGCCTGGCAGCCATTAGGACAGAGTGGTTTTCTTAGATTATACAAACCTCCAACATTAAATTGCTATGTCTGACATAAATATTATCCCCTTCTACTCTCAAGGAATTTTTCTGTGAAATTAAATCACACACAGAGAGAAAAAGGCAAATAAACGTAAGTGTATCAATCAGCAAGCATCAAGAATGATCCAGACCTGGCTTAAGACTTTATAATAAGAGGTTAAAAACCTTAAGAATTTAAAGGAACAATAAATAAATCTCACAAATTGAAGTACATTCCACTACCACCCCACAACAATAATGGCAGGCAGCAGCCACCAGATATTTAATTTTAAGGGGAAAACATAGCCCCTTCTTCCAACCATGTTTCCTCTTCTGTCTTCACTTGAAAAATAACACAGCATTTGCCAACAGGCAGGGGAGCATTAGCTTCAACCCTACCCTCAGAAGAGAAGCTGTTTCTGAACTCAAATGATGCCGCAGCATTACCAACCTTTGTCGTCTGGCCCTCAGAAGATGCAGACTATTAAGCCACTTTGGTCTTTCTTCAGCTACAGTGCTGCATACGTGATGGAAATGGTCCTTGCAAGGTGGAATGGAGAATGGAACCTTCACTCTTTCTCAGTCCCTAGACTGTGCTCAGCTTTTATTTTTTTAACCCAAGAATGAAAATATGAGAGTGCAAATATGGCATACTTTAATCTGTTCTATTTTGAAATATCTAAACCAACTAGTGATAGGGCAGTGTATACTAATATAAAATTTTTCTTCAGCTTTGTATTGGTTACAGATTTTACATCATCATACCTTACTCCATCATTAATTTTTAAATATGGATCTCTTGGGAAAAAATTTGGCTACTTTCATATTAAAATAACAAGTACTTAGTTACATTTGAAATATATTCCTGGTCCTTCATATAATTTTTAAACATAGTTTTTCATAATTGGACTTTTCTCTATCTCTAATGACTCAGAAATATCAATCTGAAGTGTAAATATTAAGAGAATTTTGACACTGGGAAAAATATTGATTCTGACATCAAAGAAAAATAGCCATTACAGGCTAATTGATATCATAGATTCTTTTCTTTGCTAGGGTCAGACCTGACAGCTCAAAATGCTTATCTTCATTTCTGGTAACCAAAGCAGTTTGAAAGATAAGCAGGAAGCTCAAAAAGTTTATCACAAGTGGGGAAAAGTAAGACACAACTATGCAATAATCTTTTTTTTTTTTTTTTTTTTGTCTTTTTGAGACAGGGTCTCACTATGCAGTTCAGGCTGGCCTTAAGCTCACTTTGTAGCTCAGGCTGATCTCGAACTCACAACAATCCTCCTGCCTCAGCCTCCGAGTGCTGGGATTACAGGCATGCGCCACCACGCCCAGCTAAAATTCTTTTTTTTTTTTTTACGGAACCAGGGATTGAACTCAGGTCCTTGTGCTTGCCAGGGAGGCACTTATTCTACTGAGCCATCTCCCTAGCCCTTATGCAATAATCTTTTAATACTTAGGTCAACACTTAATTCTCTAATATGTTGAACTGTGTTTTTTTCTACAATGTACATTCATTGCATTTCTTTACAATAGTTTTAGATTTACTCTGAATTTTGTGATTTATTCTATGTACTGACAGTACCCATAAGCTATGATACATTGAATCAGCAGACCACACTTAGCAAAATAATTTAAGAACACATTTCCCATGTTTACCTGACTTAACAGTGCAGCAGTAATGTACTTCTTTAAAAAGTTGCTTATGTTGAGATAAAAAATGCCCTTACACCAGACATCCAATTTTCAATAAAAATAAGGCTCAATATTAACATACTTCTAAGCCTTCAGAAAGTCATGTCTCACTGTTCTCACACATTTGTTAAAGATAACAGAATAGCATCTTCCTTATAAAATATCTCACTGTGATCCTTTTATGTAATTGCATGATTTAGGATTAGGAGGAACACTAGCCAAAATTTATCTATTTGGTCCTCAAATGCTATAGGAAAGAAAGAGTTTCTATAGATTTACAAAGAGTCACATAGATAAAACCTCACAAATGCAAGACCAAATGTGAACTGTGACCAGGAAAAATAACACTAAGGAGTTCTACAGTATATCTATCACAGCTATGTGCACTGTATTCTAAGTTCTGCTTCAAACATAAAGTTCGCATCCTATAAGAACAGCATTAACACCTGTCTAAAAATGGTCAATATGGATTTAAGGAAAACACAGGTTTCCTCTCTCCTATTCCTTTTGTTAAAAATTTAACATCATCTAGGTATTTTTAAGACAACCTTACCATTTTGCTCTGGATTTAGAATGAATGGATCTGGTCCAAGACATCAATGCAGGAATGCCTACCTTTACCTCTCATGCACTAGCACTGTGTGCATAAAAATGTACAGATAATACTATTTTGAGGGAATCAATGAAGTTTATGCACATGTTTACACTCTATATTAGGAAGGGTACAAGATGAAGTATAGTCTGGTTGACTTCTTATAGAGGAATGGCAGCAACTGCTTCCTCTTCCTCTGTTTTATCAGTCAAGTCACAGTCATAAGGAACATTAAAGGAGGTGGCTTTAGCTTCCAGATAACAGAGGGCTAGAGCCAGAGGAAGTGAAAAGGTGAGAGAAAAAGGAACGGACTGAGAAGCAGAGAGAAGTAGGCCAAAGATGAGGATGAGGGAAGGAATGAATGACCGGGAAGTGATAGGGACATAGTGCTGAATGTCAGGAGGAAGGAAGGAGACCCAGAACTTGGGGAGGCTGGGGAAAGCAAGATACCCATCTTCATCCAGAAGACAGTGGAAGCCAGATGGGAAACATTTGTGGAAGCCAAAAGAAAAATAAGTAAATTCAGAGGCCTCCTGGTCAGCCGTGCTATGAGTCTGCGCATGGACGGGGGAAGGACAGTCACGCTGAGCAGGGACTATGACAGGACTGGAGACAGAATCCAGCATGGCCCTCTCCAGGTCCCTCTGCTCTGAAGTTTCACCTGCAGAAAGGTGCTCTAAGCTGTCTAGGGTGAGCTGCTCAGCCTCCCCAAAAGGATCTTCTGAAATATCTGAGAGCAAGTCCACTTCAGGGACTGGCAGGAGGTGTAGAGAAAATGGTGACATACAGTAGAGGAGAGGGGATGGCGGGCACATGCAAACAGCCTATTTCCAAGAGTAAACCCATGATTGAATGTGAGTTATGCAACAGACATGTTTCAAAGGAAAAATGAATGCAAGGAAAAAAGGAGAAAAGAAACGGTAGTTAGTGAAAAGCCATTCTCTCAAGTAGGTTTCATATTAACAGTACAGCTAGAAAATGAATCTTATCATCCTTAAAGAGGAAAATAGAACTTCTTTTATCACCTAAAACTTAACACATACCAACTGATATTATTTTCAAACTGGCTCAACATGAATCCTAGGAAATGCAATTGGTATTATTCACTCTAAAAGCCAGATGCAGATAAACATTCAAAGCATGAGCAAAAACCCAGCATAACCAGTCTTTTCCTAAAGACAAGTAAGATTTCTGTTTGGATTCTAAGACAAGAACATTTTCTAGTTCTAATAAAAAGACAAAAAAATGAAAACATAATTGCACAGGTCAAACAGGAAAAATGGAACAGAATTACTCTGAAACACTGTTCTGTTTCAGATGTAGATAATTACTCTCTTCACTATCTCTTTAGCATAATTATTTTTCATAAACAGTTTTTCAGTAGTTGAAGAATATCTTCTTGGACACAACTTCTGCTTGTTCTGCAGTACTACTGCACTACTAGTACAATACTAGAAACTAAAGCCAGGGCCTTTTGTGTTAAGCCAAGCCTCTGGCAATGGAGCTGGTTCTTACCAAGTCCCTAAACTACTCCAGATCAGCTTGAATTTGTAATTCTCCTGCCTTTGCCTCCCAGAGTACTGAGATTACAGGCACATTCTACCATATCTGGCAATGTAATGTTCAACATGACAGTTACAACTGTTAAACAGAAAATAAAATGATTTCATGCCAATTATATTGTACTATGGTGTAAGAGAGGACCCACAGGTTCCTGAGATCTCTACCATACATATATATGGCTTTATCTGCAGGAAATGCTAAGGCACTGAAGGCACTGGCATTACATTATTTAGCAGGTCCTATATGGATTCACTTTGCATGCCTTTAAAATTTTCAAAGTTAAAATTATCAGGACAATTTCATGGTTCTATTTGGTGTGTATGTGTACATGTGCTTGCACCTATTTCCAATGCTGCTTTATACAGTATGGCAAAGAGATCGGGTACAAAAAAGTTCTTCAAATAAGCACTGCAAACACCTTACTACTTCAGGGAGCATAAAAGTGACAAATCTGAGAACACAATGTAAGTTACTTCTCCATTCACTAGGGGAAGTGAACAAAATAGGGACGTAAAATACATTAACTTCTCATTACCCACAAAACAATTACTCCTTGTGTTAAAATTTCTTATCAGTCACAGGTATTAATGGAAAATAGAATTTTTCCTAAAGATCACCTCTGAATATTTAAAGAAAAATTCAAGTTAACATAATTTAAATAAACTTTAAAATTTACTTGTAACAAGTCAAACAAATTCCAAATCACCATACTTCTATAATGTGTTGATTTAATTATCATAAAGACTGAAAGGAAAATGAATTACTTACTTGCAGTAATATAATTTATGTTGAAATATTTTGCTCTAAATAACAACCAGAAGGTTGAAAATTACAGTTCAAACCAGCAAGAGTCTACGCTATTTGAATATTAAGAAATTACACCAACACAGATCACACAATGATAAATTATAAATATTTCATTCCTGAAAGAAAAAAATACAACAGCCAGCTTCTTGTCTAAGGACAAGTTTAAGAGCATGTCATACTGATTTACCATACCTTTCCTTCAGAGAGCTGATAATGTGGGGCTCCGGCTGGGCTCCGGACATCCTGTAGCATGGCAGCACCCAAAACCCCAGGGCCATATGCCGAGGCTGCCCCTGCAGCACCAGGAAAATCCTTTGCAGGACTTTGGTCCCCAACACCAATTGGAGCTGGTGAAGAATAATTTTCAGTTACTTCAGGACATATAAATGCTTAAAGCTTTACAGGCTGTTTTTCTCTTAAACATACAAACAGTAACGTAAAAATAACAGGAACAAGAACAATGCTCATACTCTGAAAAGATCAACACAGAAAATAAACTCAGTTTTAAACTTTCACCAAACTTCAACACTATTCTGAACCTAGTGAACTACATTTATCAGGGTCTCAAAGTGAGATTTTTGAAGTATATATTGTGATCATGGAATTGGTCAGTAGGAGGAGCTCTAAGACCAATTAAATAAAATAGTAAGGGCAAAATGTCAGAATTATAATTTCATCTGTACTTTAGGTCCCTGGGATCTCTTTGATCTCGCCTGAATTTACTTCTGAACCTACCTACTGCAACAAATAATTATTCAATTATTAAACAGAGTTGTTTCAATAAGATAAAAGAAGTCATGTGGAAAGGTACTTTTAATTTGCTGCTCAGGCAGATGCAGAGGTTGGAGGTTCTATCCCCTGCCTGCTGTGTGGTCCCCGCCCCCAGGCTGTACTGAGACAGCAATTGAGATTGGGCATGGTGGTGCACGGCTGTAATCCCAGTGCTTGGGAAGCTGAAAATGAGAATCACTACAAGTCTGATCTGTATAGTGAGACCCTATAGACCCTGCACTAAATACAAAAGGAAAAAAAAAAAGGTACTTTTAATTTGAACACCAAAAGACAAGACTTCTAGGATTTTCCTTGTTTATGTCTAACATTGCCATTTTCTCCATTACTACTGCATACCTTAACCTGACCTATAGTAAGACACCACCTGCACCCTCACCCCAGCAAAGCTGGCCCCCAAGTGCTCCCATCAGATCTCCACAGAGAAACAGATACATGAACTGTGTGGAAGGTTTGGTCCTGCTGCAGATCAACACAGGACAACTTCAAACCTCAACTAGACAACATGTTGGCAGGTAACAAAAGCTACAGCTCTTCCCCTGGAGGACCCTTCACTGACATGCGCTTTGCTCTGCTCCATGCCAAGAGCAAAGCACAAGAAATCCCCACAGCTCTGAGGCTACAAGCTGCAGGAGCCAAGTGCTGTCATCTGTATGTCATCTGAACTAGGAAGGAACCAAGTAACTAATCTGTGCATCACAGAAGACCTCTCAATCCACAGCCCTCACCAGGCCTGTCCAAAATTTGCTTCTTTCTCAGTCTTGCCTTCATCATCAAATGCTATGCTCCCACTTGCACTATCTGTGTGAGCCGGGAACCTCTCTTCCTGGACCCCCCTTCATTCCTCACTCCCAGCAGGAACCTTAGGGACCTCAGCCAGTTTAACCAGTCCAAGGCCACTTCTGTACATCTCTACTCTTACTATTTTACCTTTTAAGATTTTCCCAGCCTATAAGTAGCTGTATTTTTCAAAGTTCACAGTTATCGCTAAACAGTAAAATAAACCTACATCTTGCATATGCTTATTTTCTAGATTTTTAAAAACTTCTGACAATATTTTTCTAATTTTCCCTTAGTAATAGCTATATGTAATTCTTTAACTTAGGGTTAGGGTTTCTAAGTATCTACTACAGTTAGGATCCACTGCAAATTTGATTTTGAATGTAATCATATTAAAATATGAATGAATATCTAAAAATACAAAATGAAATTAACAAATATTGATTGTACATACTTTCAAACATGTTCGTAGTTTTCTTTTTCTATATTGGAACCAATACATTTCCTCAGCTCTTAAACATTCTTGGAAAAAAAATCCTGAGAAGCTGATACGTGAGACAGAGCTTGAGGCCCTGGTGCCAATAGGCAATTACCACGAGTTTCCCTGAGCTGGACCTGCCTACTGTCTCAATCCTGTCCAATTGTTCTCTAGCCTCAAATGACTTCTTAAAATGAAAATAGGCTGTGCCATACACTCTGGGGAACATCTGCACCCTGCCATGGTTTTCTACAGCATGGAGAACAAAACTCACTCTCCACCTTGACCTGCAAGGCCCTACAAGGCACAACCACAGATGACTTCTCTATCACAGAGTCTTATCAGGCCACCTTCTTTTTGTTTCTCACATCTATGGAGCTCTCCTTCACCTTTAGCCCTGTCACTGATGCTACCTGGAATGGTTTGCCATCTGCTCTTATGGCCACCTCCCTCCCACCCGTCAGGCCTTACCTGCACTGGTTCTCTTCCTGAACAGGCACATTCCCTGATGTCCACCCCCAAGTGGTTTCCCTGTGGATCATACTTTCCCTTTCAGAAATGCCACTGGCTTCCTTACTAGCAAATGCATGACTGATTAGTCTCCTTTTAGGTGCAATTTTCAAATCTCAGTTTAAAAATAACTTATATTTTAGATAGGTTTTTATTTTAATATGTGGTCTTTAAAAGTCAAATTGACTTGCCCTATCATCACTAGAGGATTTAACTTTTCAAACTGTAAAGTGAGGATTATTTATATAATTATTCTAGACTAAGTTTAAAAAGTAAACAAAATGACAGCTATCTACAATAAGAAAATGGGTATGTTGACAAAAGAACGATGGAGAGGAGCCTGGGAGATAGCTCAGTGGCTTAAGTGCCTGCATGGCAAGTGCAAGGTCCCAAGTTCAATCTCTGGTACCGCCAAAAAAAAAAAAGGGAGGGGGGAACAATAGAGAAATAAAGCTTGGTACCAGGTGAAGAACAAGCCCTGCTTGGAGTTTGGGGGGCAAAAGAGCTGGACCTGCTTCTTGTCTCAACATAAGGCTCTTCCAAAGAGATCACTGACTGTCTGGTCATATATTGGCAAGAGTAGCCTCCTGTTTTTCACAGTAACACAATAACCCTTTTGATGACTTGCCCATCTGATGAATTACAGTGTCCAAAACACAAAGAGAGAAATAATGGATCACTGTGCCATGCTTCTTGCTGTTACTTGTAAAAATCACTGTTTTCTGATACAGACTCCTACAACCAACCCTCTACAGTAACTACCCTAGCAAGTTGGTGAGTTTCCCTGTACATGGTTTATATACCTCAAAGAAAGTGTACTTCTTTATTACTCTTCTTTAAAATTTGCAATGTAAGAGTTATAGAGCCTCATACTAAAACAAAGGCTGAAAACAGTGTTTTAGAAAGAGCAATGATTTCTCTCACGGCATTAGAAAACAGTGATTCATTCATCTGTTTGACACTGTGTAAATTCTCTGTGGCAAGGCTTGAGAAATATTTATATGGGTTGGCACATTTTTAAGATTTCCTTGGAGAAGTGCTCAGCTTCTGATAATATATAATACATTAATAATTCGCTGAATTTAAATCACTGCATTTGGAAATGTGGGCGCTCACTTGAAACAGTCTGGGTGCCCTTGCATACTTTTTTAAGTGGGCTCATAAAACCATATGGAACATTGTCTAGAATCAAGATTTACAAAATATATACCAAAGTGCCCAATGACAAATCCCAGGACATATCTACACCTATTTCTGAATCTCTTTCTGGGAAAAGTAAATTGAGACCAACAGGCTTTCATTCTTTACTAATGAAAGCATATTTCTGTTAGCATATGTCTGCTCTATTTTACTTAATTATTTAATGTACAAGTTAATATCTCTGAAAATATCAACTAATAATCAAAAATGTTACTTGTTGAAAACATCAGTAAAATAAAAAATTTAAAACTCAGTATTACTATCAAACATAATAAAAAATGCTGGGAAATTATTTCTTCTACAAAAAGAATAAAAACTGACCTTACCAGCACTTTCTACTAACCCTGTGGAGGCCATAGTAAGGCATTACCTTTTAACAATAAGCAAGAAGAATCTGTTTTAACTCCCAAATTAGCTGGTTACTCTAAAGTATGAGCATAGAGAAATCTGAGGTATTCATAAAGCATTCTAATGGAAATGCAACCTATTTTCTTTATAGGGAATTTACTATTAATTCTAAATTGATTCATTACAAGATAGACATATTGACAAAAGCAAAATTATTTATTTCCATGTTAGTTTGTATAAAATTACAGGTATGTGTAGAAGGTCCTTCCCTCAAAATCATTAGATACTGATGACAAACCTACTGCCGATATCACATTATTTAAGGAAAAACTAAAATAAATGTTCTGTATCATATCAAACTAAAAAGCTTCTACATAACCAAGAAAACTACTAACAGAGCAAAGAAATAATCACAATGGGGAAGAAACGTACTTCTTAAATAATTAATTTCTACAATATATAAGGAATTTTTAAAAATGAGATCTCCCAAATTTAAAGGACCAGTTTAAAAATGGGCATCAAAAATGAATGAGTGGTTTTCAGATGAAGAAATACAAATGGCAAACATATTTCTAAAAGTCCAACATTGTTGTCCATTTGAGAAATGCAAGTTAAAAGAACACTGAAAATTCCATCTCGCCCCAGAAAGAATGGCTACCATCAAGAGATCAAGCAGTAACAAATGCTGATAAGGTTATAGCGGAAAATGAACCTTTGTCTTCACTGTTGGCAGAACTGTAAACTCATACAATCACTATAGAAATCAGTACGGACAGTCCTCAAAACACTGAAACTAGAAATTCCCTTTGGCTAAGATATTCCCCTTCTGGATACTTTCCTAAATGTGTTAAAGACATCATACCACAATGATTTCTGCATATCCATGCTTACAAGTACACAACTCATAACAGCTAAATCTTGGGATGTAAGCCTATATGCCCATCAACAGTTGAATGAATCAGCAACAGAAGAAAATGTGATATTTACCTATAATGGACCACTAATCTATCATAAAGGATAAACTTGGATCACTTGCAGAAAAATGCGTCTTGAGTTTATAATATTAAATGAAATAACTCAGACACTCAAGCTTAAATACTACATGGCTTCACTTACATGAAACAATACCTCACTCAGTTCATGAACACTTTTGTTTGAACAACTTGGTTTGCAAACAGAAGTGTTTGATAAAATTTTGCTTTGGTTTGCAAATTCTACATTTAGTGACAAATATGACCACAGCCATCTTACACAAATACAAACATGGCTATCTTGTCCAGAATCATAGGGAGACTGAGGCAGGAGGATCATTGTGAGTTTGAGACCAGTCTGGGCTACAAAGTGAGCTCAATGCCAGCCTGAAGTGCATAGTGAGACCCAGTCTCAAAAAGACAAAAAAAAGAAAAAATCATAAAACAAATTAAATTGATGAATTTAGATATAACTGTTTATACATAAACTATGAAATAAAAGATAATAAGAAAAATGAGAAAAACCAGTTTATAATACAGCATGGATGATGTATCTAATTAAAAGTGTACCTTGACTTAATACAATTGTCTTACATGTTTTATATGTTCCTTGGCTAGTAGTATAGTTTTCCATCTGTATACATGATAATTAATTCCATAAAGTATTAAAAGGTAAATAAAATCTGAAGCTAGAAAAGTAAAAGGCTGATGGAGAGAAGAGGAAAGAACAAATTGAAATGTGTTATATACATGTACTAATTCCCTAGTGAACCTAAACATTATGTACTACAAACATGTATAATATTAATAAAAGTTAAAAAGTTAAATTAAGAAATAAAATCCTATAAAATACATTAAAAGGGGGAATGGGACCTTAAAAATATTAAAAGAATTCATGCTAAAATCAGGAATAAGAAAAGAGTATTTCAATGAACCCACTGAAAAGCAGGAAAAAATTCCACTCATAACACTTCAAAACATTAAATACTTAAAAATTAACCTAATCAAGGAAATGAAAGACCTCTACAACAAAAACTATAATACACTGAAAAAAAGACACTGAAGAGGACACTAGAAAATGAAGACATCCCTATTGCTGGATAGGCAGAACCAGTATTATCAAAATGACCATAATAACAAAAATGATATGAAGAGTTAATGCAATTACAACTGAAATATCATAAGCTTTCTTCACAAAACTAGAAAAAAAAATAAAATTTATATGAAACCACAAGAGACCCAGAATTCAAAAAGCAATCCTGAATAAAAAGAGCAAAATCAAAGGCATCGCACATGCTAGACTTTGCAAAGGAACAGTAACAAAAACAACCTGGTCCTCACACAAAAACAGACAAGCTTACCAATGGACTAGAACTAAGGATTCAGACACAACCCATGTACTTTCAACATTCTGTGTCCTGAAAAAAGGGCCCAAATCCAACAATGGAGAAAACATGCATCTTTAACAAAGTGCTGGGGAAACTGGTTTTCTACATGCAGAATCTCTCACCCCGCTCAAATTAAATCCAAATGGATCAAATTCGTAAATATAAAAACACAAATGATAAGTCTGTTGGAATATAAAATTGTTAAAATTCTTGGAGTTTGTGCATAGGCAAGAACTCCCTGAACTGAATCCCAACTGCATGAGAAACAGTTCCAAGAATCAACAAATAGGGTTATATAAAAATATTAAAAGGCTGCCGCAAAGCAAAGGAAACAATCGACAGAGTGAAAAAACCTACAAAATCTGGGGAAACATTTCCCCAGCCACACTTTGGACAGAGGATCAACATCTACAATACATAAAGAATTCAGGGCCAGCCTGATAGCTCAGCAGACTAAAGTGCCTGCTTAGGCAGAGTATAGAAGCAGGGGTTCAATCCCCAGGTTCCTTGCTGGTCCTTGTGTAGGATGCACAAAGACAGCAAGGGAGACTGGGCATGGTGGCGCAGGCTTGTAATCCCAGCACTCAAGAGGCTGAAAACAGGAGAATCACTATGAGCCCAAGCTACATAGTAAGAACCTGTAGACCCTGTACACCCTTTGCTAAATAGAAAAACAAAAACAAACAAAAAAAAAAGAATTAAAAATACTTAGACACCCAAAAATAAAAGACCCATTCAAAAAATAGGCAATTGAATGAAATAGTTTTCTAAAGGAAAACAAATAGCCAATGAACACATGACAAAATGTTCATAATCTTTGGCCATTAGAGACTCCAAGTCAAAAGAACACTGAAATTCTACCTTACTGCTATCAGCAAGAATGGCTATCAGCAAGAACTGAAAGTAGAACAAATGCTGGAGAGGCTGTGGGAAAAAAGGAACTCTTTTCCATTATAGGTGGGAGAATAAACTACTACAATCATTATGAAAATCAGCATGGAGATTCCCCAAATAACTAAAACCAGAGATTCCATTTGACCCATTTACTCTTCTTCCATCCTTCTGAAAGAGCTAAGGACATCATATTATGGTGATAACATGCATTCCCATGTTAATAGCTCAATTCATAAATAACTGAATTATGGGAGCAATGTATGTGCCCATTAGTAGACAAATGCACACAGACACACATAAGTATTAGCCATAAAAAAAGCTAAACAAGGGTCAGCCAAATAGCTCCGCGGATTAAAGCACCTGCAAGCAGGCACAGGGGCCAGGGGTTTGATCCCCAGGCCTGCCATATTGGCCCCACCCTCGGGGCCCACTGTGACAGCAACTGAGACTGGACGTCATGGCATGCTCCTATAATCCCAGCTCTTGGGAGGCTGTAAACAGGCAGATCACTACAAGTCTGCCTCGTAGTGAGACCCTGAACACCCTATAGTCCCTTCCCTAAAATACAAAAAAAAAGCTAAACTTACAAGAAAAAGGAAGGAATGAGAAATTAATGCTAGTGAAGTAAATCAGACAGACACAGAAACATAAATATTGCTTAGTTTCTCTTATATAAGAAACCATTTTGTTAATGTATTTAGTACAGAGTCTGCAGGGTCTCACTACATAGACTGGACTCATAGTAATCTTCCTGTTTTCAGGCTCCCCAGCATTGGGATTATAGGTACATGTGACTCCGCTATCTCAGAGCACCCTGGGGGCAGGGCTGGCACAGCATGCTGGGGATCGAATCCTGATCCCTGTGTCTGCTAAGCAGGCCTATGATCTGCTGAGCTATCTGGCCAGCCCTTACAAGAAACCCTAAATATAAATAAAAAGCAAAATAGAAGAGAGATGGTAGGAAATAGGAGCGAGACTTTGTGGAGACAGGAAGGGGATCTGGAAAAGAGGTAAAGAGAAGAAGTAAAAATTATCAAGATGTGATGTTTCCCAAGATGAATGTGATTATTACGTATCATAAAGATATACCAACAATAAAAAACTAAAAACATATGATTGATTAGGCTTAAAAACTCAAAATTGGATGGTTCTAGGAATATTTATATTCTGTTGAATCAAGTTCATATGCTAACATAAAAAACTCTTAAAATTAATTTTTATCATTAACAAGATTAAAAAATTATATAAAACATATCACAATGAAGTCAAATCAGTAACAATAGGTTCTTGGAAAATCTCATGAACACAAAGCCTTACAAACAACACTTGTGTGCACTAAATACAAAGAAAAACGTATGGCTGAAATGACAACTTAAAAATACAAAATTACTCTGCTTACAATGACCTTTTACTTACTCAGAGATAAATGGTTACTCCTATAAAGAAGTGATGGTAAATTGTTACAGATGAATGCTCAAACTACAATCTAAAATCCATTCATTTACAACAGTGACAATATTGTAATTAAGCCTGAAGACTGAGGACTTAGTTTAGAAAAATCAACTTGTGCGTGAATATTTCTTGACTTGAACAAGTAATACACATGCCATAGTTTTACTATCACTGCTCTACTGTTTCTGGTGATCTTATTAACTTGATCAACATTTTTTTTTAACTCAATGGACTAAAGAAAGACTGAAATGCAATCTGAAATTATCACAGTGTTTTACCTCCATCTAAGCTCCTAGAAGTTCGTTTACTAGATGTGCGCTCGAAATGTGGTGCTGGCCTATCTATGAGGGTGCTTGCTTGGCGAGTCTGCGCCTGAGTGCGGCCACTGTAGCAGAATTTGGACCCCAAGGTCAAGAACTTGGCCTTTGGTGGCTGCTCTGGAGTCACAAGCCTACAGGGGTAAAATGGGGAGAAACATAATTAGACTTTATTTAATTCAAAAATTAAAACTCATATTTAAAATCTCATTTAAGTATGGCTGCTCAAAACAATTTATACTTTATAATAAAATGAACACTATGTATAAATCTTCCTGTGCATGTAGTTTTGTGATGGTGATATGTAAACATAAAAAGGAATAATGTTTTCATCAACCTGAGCACAACAGTAGTGGTTCACAGTGTGTATCATGTGTTATTTACTTGCAATAGCCTAAATTATTTCTATAAACACATACATCTATGGGGCCGGGGAGATGACTCAGTAGAATAAGCCCTTGCCTGGCAAGCGCAAGGGCCTGAGTTCTATTCCCAGTACCACCAAAAAAATTAAATAATAATAATAAACAACTAAATAAATTAATCAATTAATTCTTGCTCCTAGGTCTAAGTGCCAAGTGCAATCCATTACCATTAGTAATTCTTCATATTTATGTCTATTTCTCCTGGGAAAAAAAACATCTAAGTCAAGAATCTGGTCCATCAAATGATAGTTCCCTAAAGAACAGCACATAGTGGATCCACAGAAATGACTAACATTCTTTCTGTGCAAACCCTAGGTTCATAACATCAAACATTTACAGACTTACACAAAAACATTTTTAGTAAATAAACCAATCTTCTAAATAAAACTGCCTTGTTTTCATTGTTTAATCAAGAGCCGGAGAGGCTGGCTAGATAGCTCAGCAGATTAAAGCACCTGTTTAGGCAGACGCATGAACAGGGGTTCAATTATTATTATACTATTCTACAGAGGAATCAAAATGACCACAACTCCATGAATGAGAATGGAAAGAACCCACCAAATAGGGCAAACAAACACGAGAGAAAGTGGTATACAACAGTAGTCTTTCAATTATTCTTTTGTATACAGCATACTCTAAAAATGGACTTCTCCTACCCCATATAAGTCATGATTCTGTCCGGGTCTACAGGGTGGATATCAAAGAAATAGCAGTAGCTCAGTCCCACAGTGACACCCGGCCATCAGAAAGCATCGTGGACACTGTCCCATTCACCACATACTAGAACTTTGTGCGATACCCTATCCCCAAACTGTCAGAAGTGCTGGTCATATATTTGCCAATCCAATATTTTTGTTATGCTTTATTTTTAGTATTTCTTTACTATCATGAAAACTTTTTCTTAGTTGACATTTTTCTATAAACTAAACTATTAAACTAATCAAATACTATATGAGTACTCTGAATGGATCACAGATTCATACATGTGCTACCCTACATTCTGGTCTCTTAGTTGGACTCATAACGTAATTTTAATTTTGAATATTATTTCTGAAATATTTAATTCTGAATTAATATTTAGTTAATTTTCTTTTTTTCATTTCAGGGAATGGTCTACAAGGTGTAGTGATTTTCCTGTTTCCAGCCTCCCAAGTGCTGGGATTACAGGCGCATGCCACCACTCTCACTCTCAACTGCCACCTCAGTAGGTGCCAGGGGCAGAGCCAGCACAGCAGGCCCAGGGGATCAAACCCTGGCCCCTGTGCCTGCTTGCAGTAATTTTCTGAATATTGTTTAATTGTAATTTTTGTTTTATGATTTATACTGTTTCTTTGACTTATAATCTACTTACAGGACATGGTATGGTATTTTCTCTTAGTAATTAGAAACTTTAAAACATATACTTCCATTTCCCATTGAGTTTATATTAATTCTTCCTTGTCTTTTACACACACATATAAATATAAAAAATATGTCTATAACCTGACATACAATACTGTTTTGTGGAGATCTTCAATGACCTTTTAAATGGGTTCATCTAATTATATTTTCCATAGTCCTGCACAACTATCATTTTGAGAGCTCTTTACTCTTTATCCAGGACCATCCAGCAACTTCTCTTGCCTTCTGGATTATGGTCTTTGTCATTTTCTATATGCTACATCTGGAGGTATTGGAATATTTTGAATTTGTACAACTAGAAAATATTTTGCTTTTAGCTTTCAAAGGTATGTTTGCAAAGTATAAAATTTAATAAGGACAGAACTTTTTTTTTTAAGTCTTTGAATAAATAAGTCTAGTTTCTTACCCACTTGCTCTTTTCTTTTTCCCTAATGTGGAATAAGATGTTAATGTTGTTCTCCCATATCTAATTTTTTTTTTCCTACATATATGCTTTAATGACTTTTTTCTTTATAATTAGTTTTGGACAATTTCATGTTTATGTATCTTGATAGGATTTTATTCATATTTCTTGTGCAAAAGATTCATTTTTCTTGGAAACATGGTGCTACAATATTAACTAAATTCAGAAATTTTAAATCTTTATTTATTGTCTACCCCCTTCTACTTTGAGAATTGTAATTATATGAGTATAAGTTACTATTTTTTTTTTTTTGTGGAACCAGGGATTTGAACTCAGGTCCTTGCACTTGCTTATTCCACTGAGCCATCTCCCTGGCACCTGAATATAAGTTTCTTGATTTGGCACAGAGTGAATATGACTGATCCATAAACTTTCTTCAAGACAATTTTTATTGTTATATTCAAGTTTACAAATAATTTTATAATGTATAATCTATTATTAATCTCATGTATTTATTTCAGAAATATTTTTCTAAAATTCAACATGCCTACATCTTTTATCTTTCACATTTCAGTATTTTTCTACAATGTTTAAATTGCTATATAATTATTATTGATTTTCCATAAAGGTGATAATGAGTTAAATAAAATTTTAAAAAGCTGTACAACTATAAATTAGAATGTCAGACTACAAGAAATTTGGACCTCCAGAAAGGAACCCAACACATGTTCCGAATTCTTTTTCTATACTACTGGAGGAATGAGGCACAGAGAGGTTACTCTAATACGAGTAACAGGTAGGATGAGAAATGTGATCATTAACCTTGCACTTATTGAGTTTATGATGGGTTTCCCCACCTAAACTCAACTAACTAGGGTCTATGGATGCTCTGTCGGGTGGTGGTGACCTGGAAGGGAGAGCAGGGCACCTCTGATGAGCTCATCGGTGCAGTGATTGAGAAATACACTGTCTATTCATAAAGTACACTGCAGTTGCTGAATGAGCAATTAAAGGAAAAGGCAAATTTTTAAAGAATAGTTCAATGGAGAAACATCCATTTGACAACGTAAAACAAAATGTAAAACTACAAACAGGATGCCTATTTTTAGAAATAGGAAAATATTTTAAACAATATATAAATTATGTAAAAGGTTCTATCTTCTTAAAATAATTTTCTTCTTTTAGAAAATGAACTAAAATTTTTTTAAAGATGAGAAAATTTGTCATTTCAGAAAACAATTGTACAGAAAATTGAGAAAACCTCCATTACTGTCTCCTAACTTTCTAATTATTCTCTTACGTAACTTTACTGGGACCATCACACAGAAGGTACTTAATAAATACAAAGGAAGACCCTAGTGTCTATTTTTACCTATTAATATATGAGAACACTTGAACTGAAATACCAGACAATGTGAAGATAACCTGTAGAATGCCCACCTTTCTGTGTTCTCTCCCTCTTCCCGCACCCTGCTCTTTCCTGGATAAGGTCTTGGCATGCAGCTTAGGCTGATCTCAAACTGACCAGCATGTGATCCTCCCCAGCAGCTGTCACTACAAGCACACAGCACTGTGGCCAGCTCTGCAGTGTCTCCTTTCCTGACACTGCCTAGTCATAGCACTAAAGAAGACAAGCCCTGAAATTTATGACACATGCACTCTGCAAAAATTACTGCAGAATAACTGAGTCTTAGTTTAATGAAACAGAGGCCAGGGGGAATGGTTCAGTGGAATAAGCACTTCCCTGAGTTCAATCCCCAGTTCCGAGAAAAAAAAAATAATAATGAAACAAAACAATAGACTTTTGCTTAAATGGGGTTGCTGTTTTTGTTGTGCATTTTCTCCCAATTCTGAAGGTAGCCGTCCATTTGTATAGGTTGGAATAGATAGCTAACCAGCCCACTAGCTAAGCCTACTACAAAGAATTCCATATTCTATTTTTGTAGTCTAATTTATTTGCATTAAAATAATAGATAACTGATTGTCATTTAAATGCATATAAAATATTTATCAATTAATTCACTTTGTATAAGATATTTTAACAAAATAAATACAAAGAAAACACTTAAAAATTAAAGACATACCACAATGCAAAAGAAGAAAAGTAATATACTGCATTATTAGCTTTCTCTGAAAGCATTCTTTTGGTGACTTTAAGTCAGAGATGATAGAGGTAAATTTTCTAAGAAAATGTAGGTCAAGCAACAAAATACTTCAGTCCTATTCAATTTTATTTTATTATTATTCTCCATAGCAAGACCTGCATTGCGACCTATCTTTGTAAAAATAACATAAAAATCCCTCTAAGACATCTATCATTGTTTTGAGAATGTAAAAACTACACAAAAGAAGTAACTTTTACAGTGTATCTAAAGGTCTTGTGCAAAGTGACCTAAGTAATGACATCAAAAAACAAAACAAAACAAAAATCAGGTTTTATATATTTCACTGCTTGAGTACCATTATCTAGCTATGGAAAATAAAAGAACATTTTAAGCAACTCCCCCACACCAATGACTAGAATTAATCACAGCCAGGGCTCAGGTTTCTGTGAAGCACTCTCCATAGCACAGCTGATGACAGTAAGAACCTGGGATTACTCTGATACCAGGTTTAAGTGATAGCTTATTATCCAGCTGGAAGGACTTCACATTTATCTCTTATGACTCAACCAGAAAAACAACAGGTTGGAGAGCAAGGGCACAGCTCTTGCCTAGAGCACTCAGGGCTCTGGGGGTGGGGGCAGCAGGAAATGCAAGGAACACAGGCACCATCAGGCAAACAGCACAACACAGCACAGAACATACTTGGGGTACCAGGATCACACTACTGAGTGTGAATTCTACCTCCCTCAGCTATTATTTATGTGACCAGGGCACTCTACTTGACCTCTTTGTGCCTCAGCTTCTCCTGTGTGAAAGATGATAGTCTTTGTTCCATAGATGTAAAGATTAAAAGAATTAGTCCCTATACAGCACTCAGAACTAGTGGCAAGAAAAGGAAGCCATTTGCACCTTTTGAAATTAAACATCAAATGGCTTCCTTATTTTTTCCTCATCTTTTGTGACAATGAGGATTGAACTAGGGCCTTACGCATGCTAAACAGAGCAGGTATGCTGATCGGAAGTGAGGATCTAGGTATTGCTGGAAATTATCTGTAACAAGCGTCTATCCACCCAGCTGTACTCCTATAATTATTCTGTTGTAAGAAATACCTAGGGAGCATCAGATAGCACAGACAGGTGAGGTCAGCACCAGCAGATGAGAAACACAGACATACAAAGAAGATAAGAACACGAGGGGTTTGAATATTCCTGGCAAGACAGCCTGCAGGACAGAACACAGACTGGCTTGGACAAGAAATGAAGTGAGGAGGGAGCTGGTAAAACCATCTACCTAAATTAAACTTCAGATGAGTGACAGAAATGCAGCAGGCAAGAGGCAGTGTGATGGAGGTGGTGATGAAGAAAACAGAGTTCTGAACAATTGCAGGCAAACCACAGCATGGCCTTACGTAACAGAAAAAGACATAGAAAAGGGCTATCTGTGTCAAAGGAGATGTAGCCCTAAAAATAAAGAACCTGAGACAGGGGCTGATGCGTCCGCCACACTCCAATCTACATAGAAGAGCAACAGCAATGCCAGGATGGCCTGTGAACATTACCTGTAGAAAGTATGATGCTCCACACATACTTTCCATAGTCTTTTTGCTGCTCGATGGTTTGGCAGTTTGAATCCAATGGTGCTCTCAAACTGTTCCAGCTGCAATAAATCCATAAAACAAGTCAGCAGATTCCACAGACAGTGCTAAGAAGCTACCAAAACATGCATTAGTTGTTTCTGTAAGAAGTAACTGTTCACCAAGATAAATAGTATGTCCAACAAAGTCATAGCAAATGAATTTTTCATAGACTGCAACAGTACTGTCCATGAAAGGCAAGTATTAACTACTCACACAAACCAACTACTCTTCACTACCCATCAGAATTCCAAGCACCCTTCTATTGCTCTCCACCACGTGACTGACTCAACAAGAAAAACCAAGCACACACTGTGTGCTAGCCTTATTTTTTTTAATGCAAAATGGGGTAGTATTATGGATTTTTAGCAATAGAAATCTGTGTATGCAGGTTTAACAAGAACTCTGACCTTTTTAATGAAGAAAAATAACACTTCATTTTCTTATCACTTCAGTGAAAAGGATTCATGCTTCTTAAAAGCATGTTAGAATGCTTTTAAGCAATTGATTAGATGTGCTAAGTGTACACTGCTTACCTCTGCTGGCCTAACTTTAATGTAGAAATTACTGCGCTTATAGGAAATTTTCAGGATTTTCGGCCAAGCAAAACGATTGATTCTCAGTCTGTCTTTGTAAATGAGAAGGCCATTAGCACATACACCCAGTTTGATGTCCACACCTTCTGAGTCCTGCCAAGCAAAACCCATTTGACCACAGTTAGAGGTATTAAAGTAACACAGATCGATTAGTCTCCTCAAACCACAATTAAGAATGGCAATAAGTGTCTATTTAAATTTTAGTGACCTTACACGAGTCAATGGCAGAAGTATAAAACACACACACACATACATGTGCATACACACACACATACACACACACACACACAATCTACTTATCTTTAGGGATGAATCTGACTTGCCGAACAATTACTGCAACATGACTAGACAACACAGTATTTTTCAGAAGCCATAATTTCTTATGATCTATTTCTATGAAGAGCTTACCAGGAATGAAGGAAACACTATTAGCTTTGGATATCTTGATGATACGGAAGATAAAAATAGTTTCCAGAGGTCTTTCCCACCCTCAGCGATAATCTGCTGGCCCAAAGTACATGCAACCAAATTTATCTTTACACAAATTTTTCTGACACGGATTATGCTAGCTAATAGCTGCTAAAACTATGCTTGTGTTCTGAAAATGTTAGAATGCTTTTAAGCAACTTTTCGGTAACGTAAAGAGCACTGACATCCAGTTCTCATTTAGCATTCCTTTGACTGGCATAGTTCAAAGGGCTGTAGACTATAATTTTGGTTTTTAAACTTACACACAAAATGAAACTAATTTTTTGAACACAACTGAATATCTAAGATGCACACTATTCAAAATACACAAATCGCTATCTTTCAGAAATGTGTGTCACCACGCAAAATTTGAAAAGTACTATTCATAGATACTCAAAGTTTGAAAAGTCATTCACATGGGATATTCTCATCAAGAAAATGATGGGACAATGTCACCGTTAGTCTAAGTACCAATACAAGAAAAGCATAACATTCTGATAGCCTTATTAAGCATAATTTAACAGAATTTACTTTCATTAGCACCAGGAAACCCTTTCTCAGTTGGAATACTTCAGTAATTTATATAGAACTGCACAAATACAATTACATTGGACCAACCTGAGCAGGTTAAAAGAACTAACCTATATGCTACTTTACTTTTCTTACCCTGGCAGCCACAACACCCTCTAGGAATAATGTAGAAAGCTGGTGTGAATCAGGCACAGGCGCCCAGGCAACTTGACACCAGAGCCAAATGGTGCATTGGCCAAGAACATGACTCTATGGCCAGAGGAACAAGGTGAGAGATATCCAAGGCCAGAATGTTCCAGCCTTGAGGGAGCCTGAGTGCAGACACTCGACAAGGTACCTCTGGTCTGAAGTGATCTTTAGGCAGGACAAGAAAGCTATTTTATCTGATTTAAAAATTAAAACACCACTGGGATTCAAGTAAATTAGTTGATTCTGGGTTGCTGCTCCACATATATTAGTTATTCTAGAGTCATCAGTGTTTGTATGAATGGGAATTACAGACAAAGGGTGTGAAGTAAAGAGAAAAGAGTATACCTTAATGCTCCATATCTGAGTGACACCACTCAACAAAAGCCAGAAAGACCTTGAGAAAGGAACCCTCTCTCAATGTGCTGCCGCCCTAGGAACAATCACGAGGACACCAAGAAGATCCTGTGCCCATTGGCTTCTGAGTGGTTCAGTTCACCAAAGGCTCTGCACAGGATCCAGCAGAGGAAAGGAAGCAGGGTCAAGGATTTAACACCCAGATCCCCAGCGCATTCACTGGGGGGGGGGGGGGGGGGGGGGGGGTAGATTCCTGCAATGGTACCTTCTCTCAAGCTGGTTCTCTCTGGACAGTCTCTTTTGTGCTATTTTCATGCTTTCTTGCTTGCCAAGCTCTGGTCCCCCCTCCCAAAGCAGAGGGAGCCGAGCAGCAACACTTGGCCCAGCACAAGTTGGGATGCAGAACCAATCAGGATGAGAGGATAAGGATAAAAAAGGCTGCTAGGTAAGTTTTACAATAAGTACCTAGGAAAGGGTATTAATAAACACCTGAGAAGAGACAATGAGGTATGTGGAGAATAACCGATCTTCCCACAACCAAGAAAATCACTTCCCACAACCAAGAAAATCACAACTAGCCACCAAGAAAACATTACAGAGGGAAGGAAGATGGTAGATAAAAGCTGTCAGCACTCACATGCCACTCTAGAGGTGGCTTGCCAGGACCTGCAGGTATTCAGAAACAAAAATAAAAGGAAAATGCAGCAGAAAGAAAATTAAGAAACAAAACAATCCCAGCTGATGCTCGGCCTTAGGGGCATCTAGAGGAAAAAGTAAGTCTTTCTTAGACTCTCCCTTTGCAGCTTAGCTGCAGGGAACATGCTATGGGGTGGGTGGTGGGGGTAATCTAATCTCTGGAGGGAAGAAGGTGAGGCAAAGGAAGGAAGTGGGACAGAAAACTCTGGCCTTAAGAAGTGACAGCAGCTAGCATAGCTCCACCAGGCTCGCCTGCACATTGGCCCACAGCTTCCACACAGAACCCTCATACAACCAAGATGCCCAAGAGGAAGGTCAGCTGTGCAGAAGGGCTGGCAAAAGAAGAGCCCAGGAGAAGACTGGTGAGGCTGTCTGCTAAACCTGCTCCTGCAAAAGTGGAAACAAAGCTAAGAAGGGGAGGGGAAAAGGATAAATCTTTGGACAAAAATGTGCAAGCAAAAGGGAAAAGGGGAATCAGGAAAACAGGGCAAAGTGGCTAATCAAGAAACCAAGGAAGACTGATCTAAGGAAAATGAAGAAACTAAAAATGAGGAGTGTATAGCCTCTGAGGAAATGAGGAGTGTATAGCCTCTGAGGAAACAGAGAAGAAAGAAGCAAAGTCTGATAAATCACAAACTGTCTTATCAGTACTCCCTGTCTCCCTTGTACAAACCAGAGGAGCATTTTTATCAACTATTTTATAAATGCAAGTCTTTTTTCACAGCTCTAAAAATATTTTTAAAAAGGAAGGAATCCCACCTCATCACATTCTTTAAGTGTAAATGGTTATTTTTTGGCAAAACAAGAAAATAGTGGAATATTGAATTCCTTCAGGCTTTGACTATCTTGGGTATCAGCTTAACAGTCCATAGGTGGGCATTAGTTTTATATATATCCTGCAACTCAAGTCATACCAAATGGTAATTTGGAATCACAGTCATGAATTCAGTATGTCTTGGATATTTTAAATGACTTCGATACCCATGTTGTTTTTAGTAAAATTGTTTCCTACCACTTCCTGATTGTTGCCCTGTGCACACTGTACCATCTTTGGTAGTGGTAGTCCAGTTGGTCTAATTTTGTTAATGTGCTGTGAAAGACAGAAAATGTGAGTATAAAGTATGTGTGATACAAAATTGTCTATCAGTGAGACTTAACACAGAATTTGAAAATACTAGTACTTAATCCTCTTAAAAAATTTGTCTCTAAATTTGAAGCTGGAAAGTCACTGGAATAACTGAATAATACATGGCTTTATTTTTTGGCACATGAGCAAAACATAAAGAATAACCAGTACTGGAAATATAATGCAGTGACAAAATTCAGTGAACACCCTAAAAGTCAGAACAACTTACAGGAACAAAATATTGGAAGCAGCTTTTCTATCCATCAACAGACAAATGGATAAAGAAAATGTGTATGTACATAACAGAATCCTACCCAGTCATAAAAAAGGATTAAGATTAAGTCATTTTTTAGAAGACATGTACCTTGAAGATATGATGCCAAATGAAGTAAGATACACAAAGTTAAATATATCTCATGGTTTCCCGATATATGAAGCCCAAATATAATTATTTATTATTATTATAAGTGATAGGACCTCTTCAAAAGAGACCTTTTGAAGACAGAAAAGGGATCTAGGAATGGAGAAAGATTGAAGAGAAAAAGCAGAAAGAGAAATAAAAAGGATTATAATGTGTAAATACAAACTTCCTATGGTGAATGTATTTATTATGGATCACAAATGTACTAATACATTTTTTTTAAAGTGCAATGAAAGGCCAGCCAAATAGCTCAGCACATTAAAACTCAGGTTCAATCCCTAGGCCTGCCATACCAGCTCTGCCCCCAGAGCGCACTAAGATAGCAATTGAGACTGGGTGAGCCTATAATCCCAGCTCTTTGGAGGCTATAAACAGGTGGATCACTATGAGTCCAATCTAGTAGTGAGACCCTAAACACCCTGTAGACCCTTCCCAAAAATACAAAAAAATTTAAAGTGCAGTGAAGGCTGCTGCTGAGAGCTTTCAACGAAAAGGCAGGCTTATGAAAACAAGCACAGTGTGTCCACACCCACCTCGTTCTCCAGACCCTGTGGTTTCTGGCTCTTCCTCAAAGCCCAAATGAATGTTAAAGGTAAATGTTTCAAGTCAGTGAGGATATCAGGGAAGCCACAACAAAGACTGTCATGAAAGAAGACCTGCAGAACTGCCTCAGAAAGTAGAAAGAACAATAGGGTGAGAGTGCACAAAGCAAGAGGAGTATTTTGAGATGGATTAATGGCAAGGTATCTTTTACTGTTATAAGTTCTTTTGAAAAGAAGACAAAAGAAAAGAAACATTACAGAGACTTTCAAGTGAAACAGCCTTGTGCAGGATTCAGTCAGTAGAATACAATACTGCTACTTTCAATTACATTTACAGTACCTTGGCATGATGCAGGTCCACACCATACATGGAAAGCCGCTTTGCATTTTCTAAGAACTGAGAATCGGCTTGTGCTGGAGACAGGCCTCTGAAAAACCAAAATTATTACTGTCTTACTCATGGATGCAGAGCAAATGTGCTCAAATGAGGGAAGTGTGAGCCCAGTGAGTCTGAGGCAGAGAAAGTAACACAGGTAAGTACACAAATGTGGGATACTCTCAAGCTCTAGACTTTTCCACAAAGAGCCTCTAATTTGTTCACCGCAAAAAGGCATACCTGTCACCCTTACCATTTTTATTTTAAAGGTTTTCTTTGGCTCATTTCCATTAGAGAAAAGCCCTAGAAATCACAGATACACCATAACTAGGCATAAACAATGATTTCCTCTTTCTGATGCAGACATTACATACTTATTTTGCTGGGACTGAGCATCATAAAGGTCAGCATTACTTGTATCTGATTTTACACCTCTGATAAGTAACACATGCCATATCTTTTTCACACTAAAGTTATTTCCATTCCAACTTATGTCCCAATTAAACACATTTTAGTCTTCTAAAAGACATGATTAGGTCTGGTTAGTCTTCATTCTCTAAGGCATTTCAGCACCTGACATTTCAAACTACAACTACAGAATATACCTTGAATAGAATTTGTATAAAGCAAATGAGAAAACACTTAAGTCAGATACTGCATTTATTATTTTTTAAAAGTCAATAAATGTGGCCCCTCTTTGAAAACTTGAGTATCTTCAGAATTATTTCCAAATCATTTTAGTCAACATTTTATAGAACTAAAATTTTGCAAGACAACTAGTTATAATTTTGTAGCTAGCATCATCAAAATGCATGGAAAACATCTGTTCTCATAGAGATTTTTTTAGAAAGTACAAGGGCTGGGGAGATAGCTCCGTGGTCTAAGCGCCTGCCTGGCAAGCACCAAGGACCCAGATTCGATCCCAGGTACCACATGCTGTGCCAGCCACTGAAACTGGGCATGGTGGCACATGCCTGTAAGCCCAGTGCTGAGGAGGCTGAGACAGGAAGATCACTACAAGTACAAGCTGCATAGCGAGACAATGTACCAAATAAATAAGTAAATGATTTTTTTAAGTACACAATGTGTCTATGGCATTAATTTACATTGTCCACATCTAAAGGAAGGGCAGCATCTGTACCTGGAGGACTCACCTGTGTACTTCAAGTACTATTCCTATGTCCAGCCCCCACTCACACATCTAGTTTAAATCCCAATGCCTTATTATCTCCCTGGTTCTCATATCAAGCACAGTTGAGTGGCAATAAAAGGCAAAAGAAATGTAATGCCAAAATAATTATACCTGGTTCCTGTATATGTGTGTGGTAAGGAATGGAACTGTGGGAAGGGTGAAGAAAATGTTATTTGGAAAACTACATTTTTTTCCCAAAAAAAAGGGAGACATTTACTTTCATGCTATAATCATAAAACAATGAAAGACTACCACCGCAAGAGCTGCAGGCTGTGCTGATCAGTGATAGGTGACAGAAAAGCTGGATAATATCAGAAATAGTGCTCAAACTTCCACATTACAAACTTTAAATCTGCCATGGTGAGTCTCTCTCCAGCAAGCAAGCAAGCTGACAGACCTGTGGGTTTTATGCAGCTCAGCCACCTTCTCTTCCAGCTCCTTAGTCTGGGTAGGGGCAAACTGGAAGTCACTGAAGTCAACACTGCCATGCTCTTCCAGGTCGTAGTCTCCAAGTTCAGCCTGCAGTGTATAGGATCCCAGAAGAGCATGAGTCACAAAGGAGCAAGGCAGGCGGCCAGAGGCGATGTCCTGCCGGAGCTGAAGGCACAAGAAGTATCTGTGAGGAGCAGAGAGAGAAAGGGCCAGAAGACAGGAGTAGTTAACATCTTGTCACTATCATTCAGATCTCTTACATTTTACTCTCCTTTTTGGAATAAACATACATTATAGACACTCTTCATATCCTCAGCAACAAGGGTTCTTTAGTAAGAAGGCTCACCTTGCTGCTTGAACTCCTAAGCTTATAGCTTTTTATAGAAACTACATTCAGAAGGCTACACAAAAAATGGAAATTCTGAACGACTATACTGATAGCAATAATAAATACTAAAATCAAGTTTTCTGAGTGATATAAACATTTCAACCACTTCAACTGTCTTTCTAGAGTTAAAAATGAAAGAAAAATGTGTATACCTCTTAAAAGTTTTAAATATTAATGAAATATAAAAGTCCCTGGAGTTTTAATCATTTGTAATTTCTTCCTCTCCTGGAATGTCTTTATGAACAAGTTTTATTCAATGTGCTCTGAAGCCCTTGCTTGTCTTCTAACTTGTCCATTCTATAGAAAATAAAGTAGGCTCCATTCCATAGAAAAAGAAAGAGCCCTAAACTTACAAATAACCAACTCTATGTGAACCTGAACAAGGTAATTCACTGGCCTGATGCTACTTTGGGGCCTTTAAAAAGTTAAGAGACTGGGCATGGTGGCACAAATCTGTAATCCCAGCACTGGAGGCTGAGGCAAGAGGATTGTTGTGAGTTTCAAGACCAGTCTGGGATACAAAGTAAGCTCAAGGTAAGCCTGAACTGCATAGCAAGGCCCTGTCTCAAAAAAAAGAGAGGGGAGGGAATAAGGGAAGGAAGAAGGGAAAAACCCTACTTTCCTTTGAAGGTAGAGTAAAAGGTAATATCAAAATACCTGAGAATCCATACCTAGTGGCCAGGATAACAACAGCTATTTCTTAATTATCCAAGCAGATGAGTATCATTTCCGACTAAATTATTATGCAGAAACATGATTTATATTCTGTGTATACTTTTTGTTTCTCCTCAGCCCCACTATCTATTCCTTTTATTGACATCTTAGATTTCATTTTAGATTTCTACTCTTAAATTCACTATTTACTAAGATGTATACTAACTTTTCTGAAGAAGAAAAAAAAAGGTAGAACACTCATTCTTGAAAATGTTTTATAAGACTGTCATTTCTACTGACCACCTTCCTCTTGTGAACATTTTTCTGGGTTTTTAAGGCCCAATCCTCTTGTTGCTGTCCATCAACATGTTCCAGACCTCATTATTAATTAATCAGATGGCACTTGCCTGCCTATGGCTCCAGTTCAGTTCAGTCATACCTGAATTACCACCCAGAAAGGGCAGAGTCTCTGGTTATCACCATACATGCAACACCTAAGAAAAAACTGGCAAGTGCTCAATCATTTTCTAAGAGTTCGATAACCTTTTTAACTCTCTAGTATTATCATTTTTATGCATTGCAGGACCTGTCTTTTTAAGGATGACTATATTTTCTTGGCTCCTAGTACAAAAGTACAATTATACTTACTTTAAAAACTAAAATTTAAGCTATAATTCCAACTATTTTCAAATTCTCTAACCAATAATTGCGTTAGTTTTTCATATTCTACAGCACTGGGAACCTAAACAAATTCTATCTTGCTGTTCTTTTTTACATCACTGTCTCTGATTGGTCCCTGGACTTTTCCTCTATTTTGAAAGCATTAGTCCTACAAATGTACAAAACTCAGGTAAGGCATCTGAATTTCTTAGCCCCTTTCATCATACATCATAAGAAAGCATTATTCAAACATTATTCTGAGTAGTGCTCTGAACCTCCTCAAAGCCTACCCCACCTTCTAAATGCTCACTGAATTTATGGCGAATATTTTAATTCTGACATTTGGGCTGCCTACCCCCAAATGCAGTACATACCAGAGGCCTTGGACAGTACAGCAGCCTCTCACACCTTTCATGACAGCAAGGAATTTTTCCCCTTGGTACTACACAGTGAATCCACAGTGAATTCACACAAATGTGTGTGAACTTCTCACACACATCCCTTTTTATTTTATTTACTTATTTAATGAAACAACATCTCACTATCTTATCCAAGTGAGGTGGGATAAGCTCCTCCTGGCTCAGCCTCCCAGAGTGCTAGGGTTATAAGCATGGGCCAGGTCAGAAAGGGAGACTATGTGAAAGTCCCATTTATTTGAAAAAAAAAAAAAAGCTCTTAACAATACAATCACAAAATGAGTGTCATCTCTCTCATGGCTTGGATCTAGTTATTGTCCTAAAAACTCAATAAGCTCATAGGGAAGGGTTTCAAAAGATGTGGATTAAGGTTGTCAGAATGGGCTTGAGGGTGTGGAAAAATGGAAGCCCTATCTTAGGTGTGGTGGTACCAATCAAGAGGTTTATATAAGGGGAAATAAAGGAAGGCAGGCTTGCTATTATTGCTGCTTGTCGCGTCAGTCTCCTACCCGCTACCATGAGCTGTTTTTCCTCTGCGAAGTCCCTCTGCCATGCCACCCTCCCTTAAAACCAGTTGACTATAGACTGAAACCTCTCCAAATTGTGAGGTGAAATAAACTTCTCCTCCTTTAATTTGTCAGGTATTTTGTTCCAGCAACAAGACAAGTGACTAAGTCCCCCCAGACAAATTACTGCAAAGAAAGGCATATGTGCAGAGAGTGCATTAGGTCACAATGCCCTGTGTGTGCTGCGCCTCCATGTGAAAAGCACCCAGGAAAGAAACTCTGTGCTGTGCAGCTGGCTTGATAGTGTTTACACACTCCTGGCAGTTTGCTGTGCAGTTTTAAAAACTACTTATTATTTACTAGCTCAGGTTAATTCAATTAGACCTTAAGCAGTATGTTAGTAGCAATTAATTAGTACTATAGTAAACTTCTATTCAGTAACAAGCAATAAAGGAAGGAGAAAAAAATACAAAACAAAAACCACTTTGCTATGTTTCTTATCTCATATGAATATTACACCTTTTTCAGCATTTACACAACCTGATGTCTAACAACAAAACTGGTCCAACAGAAACAAGATGGAAGATGAGTTGGGATCCTCCTAGTTTTCTGAAAGAACCACTCTTTACCCTTGTTCTTAACAATGCTAAAATGCCCTCTCCTTTACCCAGTCTAACAGGCACTGGATGTCTAGGCACTATGGTCCTATGTCCCTATTTAATGGGCTCAGGATCAGTAAATACACTCTGCCCCTAAACTGAATCCTTTGTTTACAACCTATACATACATTTGTAAAGCTATATAATCTCAGAGAAGATGAAAATGAAATAGCTACTGATTCTACTGAAGACAGTCTGCCCTTTTAGCTTTATGATTTTTATTTTAAGAATGGGGAGAGGGATTGGGAAAGAGGGCAGCAGGATGGACTTTTTAAGTTTTTTCATCTATTTACACTTCTATCATCTTTACAACCTAGGACTAATACACATGGTTTACACAATAAAACCACCCTTACTACTAAAACCTGAAATACTAAATATGAATCCATTTTAAAGTACAATGCAGGAAAAAAAGTTCTTGCAATATCATCTTTAAAAATATTTTTATTATTAAAATATACAGGGAAAAACTACATAAAATTTTTGAAACTGGCAACATTTCCAACTATTTGGGAGAGTACCCATAAACTTAATTTATAAATGATTTGATTTTTCAATCCTGAAATTACCATCATGCTCCAAGAGCACAGAAATCAACAAAAGCTATAAGCAATGATTCATTCTGAAATGCAAATACAAAGTACCTGGTGATATCTTCAGTCAACTGAGAAGGATCAGGAGGATAAAACTTCACATTAAAAATGAACAACCAGGGAAGATCTGTAATTATTAAATGCCATGATTATTTATGAAAACAGAATGACTCCTTGATATACTACAAATAAATACTACACTACTTGTTTTGCTACAATATAAATCAATTTACAGAATTTTTTATTAAAAGGAAACTAGTATCATATAAAGCGAAAATGAAAGGAAAAATAATATAGAAATCAATTTCATAAACCATTAAAAGATAAGTTCATTTTTTATTAATCATTACTGGTACATCAACACATGCTTTGTATCATGATCCATTATGGACAAGGATTAATATACCCTCTGGTAACAGTTCTAGGATATTTTATTTTGAGCACAGTGCTCAATGCTCTTTAGTCTGCTTAAATTATTTCCCAGTTTTATGAAGTATAAGTATAGTGTATCTGTGTATTACATAAATTTTGCTGTATCATGCATAAATGAATATCTACAACAACCACATTGTAAATCACATTAAAAGTTAAAATGCATTGTTTTCTATTTCATATTGGTCGGCTTGAAAGAGAGGAAAACAAACGTAAGGAGAGGGTTGAAATAATCCCAGTAGTCTGAATTTCAAGTTGTATTCAAACTTCATTGTACGTTTAAATAAAAACAAAAAAAGCTGTCTCTGTAAGTCACTCTAGTCTACACATATCTGAAGGCTGCATGGGAACTTTTATTTGTGGCCTTGAAAGTTTCTTGAATCAAGCTCTCCTATTCAGCATGTCCTTTTGTCTTTTTTGCCATCATTAGCATAGGACTTCTTCCTCTCAAACAACATTCAACCAATTACTGAACGGTTTCTGCATATACACATGTCCTCCTGGATTTTTGGCTCCGTGCATTACTATTTCACTAATAAAGTTACTCATGCTGAACTCGAGAAATAAATTTTAGTTGTGCTTTACACATTGAAAGCATAACAATGGGATATGGGATTTTCCTGAATATAGAGAGATGCTGTTTCTCAGCCTGTAGCACTGTGTTGTGTCAAATATGCACAGACCACACATGCACACACACCTCATGACTGCTAATCCATAATCAAGTGAAGTCATCACAAGATTATCATTTATAAATGCTCATTTGTTTTCAGGTGTTAACACTGACATACTTGCCTAGATATGACTATAGATGTGAGTTCTTGCAGAACACTTATAATTCAGAATGTATTTCCAATATCCAATAATGGGCAACATTTTTTTTTCAGTACTAGGAATATAATAAGGGCCTCATGAATGCTAGCCCAACACTCTACTTTTGAGCTACATCCCTAGCCCCAAGATTTCTTTTTTAAAAAATTGAAAAACTATATAGATTTATGGTATGTAATATTTGAAATATATACACACTGTAGAATGGATAAATCAAGTTGATTTGTGCATTATAATAAATACGTATCATTTTTGGTGGTAGGAATACTTAAAATATGATATTAGGGATTTTAACTTAAATTTTTCATAATTTTACCTAGTTATGTAAAAACAACCCAGCTAGGTGTGAACTGTTCACATATTCATCTATAAACTTCATATAGTCTTATTTGTGTATATCTGAGAAAATATTTCTAAGGCACATATATAGGTATCATTAGGTTTATGAGTTGTCTTAGGTAACTCAAACACATAACACTTATCTTTGGTACTGCGTACTAACTACAGAGTAACCCTAAAATCACAGCAGAGATTGAATTCCTTCACCTGTCTAACACAAGCAGAAAGAAGTCAACACAATAGCTATGACTTCATTTCCTAGTCTATGATGGGAAGAGCATAGCATACATATCATTTAAAGAATTGGCTCGTACAGTATAAAAAAATCAGATGGCATTTGTTACTGCTTCTCCTCTTGCCAAGCCACAAGAGCAAAAGTCCTGAAATAACTCTCTAAAAAGTAATAATACTTTACAAATAAAACATAAAAGTGTGATTCATAATCAGAAAGTTTTGGACCAGGGATATAGTTCAGTGGCATAAGTGCCTGCTTTGAAAGCACAAGGTCCTGAGTTTGATTCTTCATACAAAAAGAAAAGAAAAAAGAAGAAGAAGAAGAAAAGAAAATCAGCAAGTCTTGCTTTCCAACAGTTTTTCAAACACTGTTTTTAGAAAAAGTTTTTCCAAAAGCTTTTTAAGATCTTTAAAAATTTTTCTTTCAAAAGGAGATTTCCAACAGGAAGTACTTGACTCTGAAATGTGGTATACACATAATCTTAAAATAAGACAAAACAAAATCACAGACAACAAGTCAATAGACCATCAATCATATAGGAGAAGTTGACCAACAATGTCTTCTCCCTGCTCAGGTCACCTGGCATGTCTAGTTTCAGAGAACATGTAAGAGTAAGAACCAAGCACCCATAATTTCATGAATCCATGTACTTTACAGAGCACCCATAGCTACAGAAGGGAGAAAAGACAAGTTCCAAAGCCCTCTGATTTGGCTCCTTCCACAATGTCAGCACAAGGCACCTGTGTCTACCTATTCCCTCCTTAACCCTTCCCAAAATGAAACAAACACAAATGCATAAAACACTAAGATAAAAAAATCCAAAGGAGAGAAACAAGCAAAGGAAGGCCAAAAGGAAATGAATGCTAGAAAGCCAGGAATAATAAAAAAGACAAGGTATTCAAACTGCTAGATTGTCTAAAACCGCTCCAGCCTTAGCACCAAATGTCTCAAACCTAGGAAACCCTAAGTTCTGGGAAAGCTAACAAGACTGGGCACTAATCAAAACATTTTGAAAAGGGAAAAGATGAGTCTAAAGAAAAAGAGACTGGAAAAAGAAGGCATATACTCAGAATAAAAAAGAGAAGGAAAGAAAGGTAAGAAAACTAATAATGAAAAAGAAAAACTACAGACCCTAAAGTGAAAGATAAAAGGTGAGATGGATACGTGTTGACATTAAAAATAATTAACAGGGAGGTGCAATCAACAGCACAGAGCATCTGCAGGTTAGTTCTCAGGGAAATGGCTTCTCCCTGCACAGCTCTGGAGCCACGATCTTAGGCTGTGAGGAATTTGTCCTCCAGTCAGAATTCTCCAGCTGCTCAAGGCTTCCTGTGTTCCCTGCTTCCAGCATCACAGACTTTGAAGTAAATTAGGTATCCAAATCCCCTATCAGAGATACATGATACTACCATCTCTTAGCAGGCAAGGCAACGTAGGGGCACAACCACAGAGGAAGCCGATGTGGAGCAGTGGGACAGCTGGGCCACTCTGGGGTCCACAAAACAAACAGGGAAGTAGTAGGATATGAGCAAGCAGGCCTAACAGATGTAAGCCTTCTTCCAGGCCCAAACTGGATGCCCATGCTGCGAAGGCCATGAATGGAGATGTTCTGCTCAGCCTTCTCTTGAGAGTGCTCCAGCCAGTGAAGCTAGGAACACTGTACACAGATGCCACCCAATTAAACGTCACACTTCCACAATTGAAAGAATACATCAAACTTCTCACAGAGTGAAGTTTACAGTAAAGCATCTCACATTTGAAAAAAAAAAAAAAAACAAGATAGCTTAAAAAAAAACCCTCATATTCTTTCCAGGGGCCAGTGGGGTGAGTGTGGGGGAATAAGATGTTACTTCAAAGAAAGCAGCTCTTGAGTAATATAAAGGAATGAAGGAACAGGAGTGCTGAGCCTCCTGAAAGGTCAGATCCTTAAACCAGGTACAAAATTAACAACCACAACCCAGCACTGATGATCTAACTACAAAACGGAATGGGCCATGCTATCATCATCTTATTATGCTAGTAAACCTGTAAGTTTTATTGAAGTTGGAAACAGATGCAATGATTAACTATTTCAAAGTATGATTAAATACTCACTTCGCAGCTGTCTCTTTATTTCTTTTGCAGGATCCAGCCAGTTCTGCAAGAGGGAAAAAAGTGTTAATTATCATTCAGAAATATCCCAGACCAATACACTAAAACAAAAATTAATTATATTTTACTAACATGCATAATTATAAAAGGTACAGTACAAGGAAATTCAAGAAATCAAAATAGAACATTTTTCATTTCACAACTTAAATGTAAATATATTTTTATAAAGCTCAACTTAAAGCCATTTTCACCTGTTAGCACTGCACTGGCTTAACCACTGATTTCTTTTTGAGTTTGCAAGGATGTGTTTTAGTGTTAAAAATCAAATTTCAATCACAAGACATGATCTACCTCTATACAACCTTCATTCTATAAAGTGCCAGTAAACAGCTCCGATGGGTAGTGAACTGAGAATTCACTATCACCACAGTAGGTTTCTACTCATAAAGGATACAATGTGCACTAAAAACTGTCAGTTGAGTTATAATGTGCTCCAAGTAAGCACAATCACTTCAACTTCTAAAGCCAACTCCTGCCCCTCTCCTGGCCTCTGGCCCCACAGCTACAGTATGCTAAGCAGGGGGACTGCCTAGCTGCAGACAGTACTTCCTCACCTTTGTGCAATACCCTTCTGCCTTCTAAACTTCATTCCACATGGGAATACAATCATAAGGAACTGTTTCATTTCAACCTCATTTCTGTTCTTTGAGAAAGGTTCAGAAAAACAACAACCATTATAACAACAAAAGAACAAAATCTGAAGCAGTTAGGTTAAACCATCTAAGGATATTAAATCTTTCAAAGCTGCAAGCAAAAACTCCAATGAGAAAAATTTTACACCTTTTCATCTATATTTACATGCTGTCCTACACATACTTCTGCTTAAATCATTAAAGTTCATTCACCCTGCTATTAAAGAACAAGTACATTTTCAAATATTATAAACTGACTGAAATGACTTTACAGTAAATTTGATTCATTTTTACAACTGTCCCAAATAATGTATCGTATCTGTGCTAAGACAGAATTTTGTACACATATATAAAGCAAGAAAAGTGCTGTTACTCAGAAAATAAAAATAGCCTGCTATCATAGTAATATATTGAAATGTACAGCATAACATGGCCTTGCCCTATTGAGAATCAGGAACAGCAGGATGCTTTGAAAGCAGAGTGGTCTGGACACCACCAATTTTACTTCATTTCGAGCTGCTTTCCAGGCAACAAGGGTGAAGTGTGAAGACTCTACTCTGACACTGATTATATTCCAACCTCTCAATAAAGAACCACAGGAGCAAGGTCTACTGTCACAGTCTAGTGTCCCAGCTGCAAGAACCACTGATGTGAACAGTCAGTGCTACTCTGCAATGGTCCATCTAGTGCCTTGTTAAGGAGCCACTCTAATTCTCCCCTCAGAAAAGAGCCTGGCACTCAGCTTCCCCACCCTGCAGCTGTTGTACCTCGCACAGCTGTCTCACAAGTGGCCAGCTATGAAGTGTGCACAAAGTGAGAAAAATACTTGTTCAGCTTCTGGCACAGACTAGACTGAATATAAGGAATAGGCAAAGGAGGGTCAAATGCATGACACTGGAAGCCCATGAAATAATGACCACACCAAGAAAAAACAGAATCAGAGCTAACTGGTGCCAATCTAAAAAAGAAATCCCTCAGACTGTTAGCACAGAGAAAGAGGAAACCACAGGGGGAAATGCTGGTTAGCACAGATCCTCCCAAATGCCTGACTTCATCAGTGTGAACTGACATAGATACCTCCTACATAAGAGCAGTGAAATCCTTTCTCTGTCCAAACAGAAGATGGTGGAAGTAATGTTACCTTCAGCAAGCCTAAGGACTAACCTATGTGGCCTCCTGGACCTTCTATTCTCACTGGACCACCAATCTCCTGAGCAAATTACCTGATGGTTTCTAGAGAGAGTGGTGGGAGTCAGCAGAGCTCAAGAGATCTAAGTGCATGGGTGACATGTTAGATGGCCAAATTTACACTGTCATTCTCAGGACACTTTCTACCACCCTGATATTGCTTACCAGTTACACTAAATATTAGTGTGGCTTCTTAGTTTAGACCCTATGCAAAGACTGAGAAGGCAGCAGCAACAGCAGCAAAAGTGTGACTCCTTCCATTCAACTCCCATGCTGCAATCGCCATGCCAATCAAGGAGTAAGATCTTCATTCCCCCACATTACAACTTCACAAGGGCTGGGGGAGACCACAATATTTGTGCCTTCCAGGACTTGGCAGTTTTAGGCAACCTGTAAGTATTAAATAAACACGTGCTAACTGCTATCTACCCTTTCATGCCTCCTTCCTCTGCATGCTGTGGTAATCTTAAATGAATAAAATATAGTTAAGATTTTAAAATAATCACTTCTGAGTACTCAGATTGTGGTTAATATAGAACATCACCGCCCACAATCATAAGTTCTACAATAAAAGGTAAAAATGATTTACTGTAACTTTATATGAAGAAATGCAAATTTATCTTCTTCTACATTGCCTATTACAAATAAATAACAAGGGCCAGCCAAATAGTTCAGCAGATTAAAGTGCCTGCAAGCAGGCACAGGGGTCACGAATTGAATCCCCCAGCCCACTGTGCCGGCCCCGCCCCCAGGGCACACTGAGATGGCAATTGAGACTGGGCATGGTGGCAAGAGCCTGTAACCCCAGCTCTTGGGAGGCTGTAAACAGGTGAATCACTATGAGTCCAATCTAGTAGTGAGACCCTGACCATCGTGTAGATCCTTCCCTAAAATACAAAAAATAAATAAATAATAGTAATAAAACCTTTCAACAAGTAAAATAAACAATAAAAGTAAGGTTCAACACTTGAAGGCAACTGGGTGGATCAAGATATGCAAATACATGGGTTCCAGGCATGCACAGGACCTAGCACAGATCCTGGGAGGCAGGGAGCAGCACAGGGAAGGAGAGAGTGGTGGATGGCTGAACACACTAAAAGATGAAAATTACATTAAAGGATGACATGATGGGGGTCATGCATGAGCACATACACACACAAACATACACCTTCCCCTATCAATCCACTCTGGCACATAAGGTTCATAATAACATTTTAGACTTAAATATAGACTCTGCTCAGAAACACAGGGAGTCAAATTCTGGCTTTCTACTAGTTCTGTGACTTGGATACTTTCTTTGGTTTCTTTAAGTCTCAATTTCCTCAGCTACAAAATAAGGATCACAAGATCAAGCTGAAAAGATAATGTTTGCCCAATAATTCATTTAAATGCTTCCTGAAGAGTAAATATGCATGTAAGAACTTTACTACATATCTTTATATCAGGTGGGTGTTTTTTTTTTTTCAGTAATGAAAATGAATTAGTTTGTCACCTGTTGCTCTATACCTCATTTTTTCCAAAGGTAATAATTCACATCTATCAAGTAATTTTGATATTTATATAAATATTTCTATCTACAAAAGAGTAATAGCCAGGGTGGTAGTACACGCCTATTAGTACTCAGGAAGCTGAAGCAGAGGATCGCTGTGAGTTGGAGGCAGCCTGTGCTACACAGCAAGACACATTCTCAAAACAAAACAAAATTAAAAGTTAATACATCAAGTTTTCATTTCACAAAATAATCACTATATTTATAGACCAGATGAAATAAAAGTAAAACTCTCTTAAAGAAAGCAGTTTGATAATGGCAGCCTTTCTCCAAAGCCAGCTACTCTAGTTAAGACTGTTCTTGGAAATTGGTAAGATTTAGTAACATAATCCCTTCTCATGAGAATGGTTACCAGCAAGATATGTACATGCCTTTACATACATTTTAAAGCAATACATGTTAGGGGCTGGCTGAATAGCTCAGTGGATTAAAGTGTCTGCAAGCAGGCACAGGGGCCAAGGGTTCGATCCCCTGGCCTGCCATGCCAGCCCCACCCCTAGGGCACACTGAGATGTCATTGAGACTAGGCACACCTGTAATCCCAGCTTTTGGGAGGCTGTAAACAGGTAAATCACTAGAGTCTAATATAGTAATGAGACCCTGAATGCCATACAGACCCTTCCCTAAAATACAAATAAATAAATAACAAAAAAGCAACATATGTTAAAGCAATACCTAACTAAACTCTCCAATTTTTGCCTGATAAGGATCCATGTGTGTGTGGATGAAAAACTGTCAGCTGAAATGTAATATAGACAAGATTCCCCCACAGCCCCTGGACATTCAGAAACCTAACAGTTTCTCAGTGACAGCTGCTGGTGACTCATGATCAGCAGATCAGGGATTTTCTTAACATTTCCCAAACATTAAGGTATAAGAAAAATCAGAGAGGCTGCAACTCATGTCATACTTTAGTAAAATTTATCTTAATTTGTTAAAAAATAAAGCATCTCCACCACCTACATAAAAGCAGGAATGGAGTGCTTCTACTTGTTTGGTTTTCATGCTGCTGTGCTTTTTAGTGGAAAAGCTTGTGGAGGTCATGTCTATAGCTCAGCAGCCTAAGTGTCTGCCTGGTAAGTAAAAGTCCTGAGTTCAGTCCCCAGTGCTGCAAAAGGAAAAAGCTTGTGGACGCAGTTCCTGGCTCACAATCTTAATGCCCACCATCACTCCACTAATCAAAATGTTAAGCAGTAACCTTCATGAATGACACATTCATCTTTATCAGGTTATTACTCAGCTTAGTCTTTCAGCAACTAACCAAGCATGATGGCACGTGCCTGTAATCTAGAATTTGGGAGAGTGAAGCAGGAGGGCTACAGAGAGTTCAAGGCCAGCCTGGACTACATAGTTGTTCAAGGGCAACCTGAACTACATAGCAAGACCTTGTCTCAAATAAATAAAAAATAAAAAGTCTCTCAGGAACTACCATTCACCACTATTCTTCCAGGACTTTAACAACCTAAATTCAATGAGTTTTGAAGGATTCATGTTCTTTTTTTACTTGGTCTTTTGCATGGCTGCAACAAATACTACCTTTGCATAGCACTTCTTCACAAAACCTTCTCCAAGATAGTCCTTTCTATGCTATCAAGGGATTTAGCACAGTATCTGGCAATTTTTTTTAATTGCTCCTCTGTATTAACCACTAGACTCATTTTGCACAAAGGGAGGTATCACATTTAATTCTTTACCACTACAGTCCCAGGAATTAATAGGCTGAATATGACATGTACTGATTACAGAAATTCAATAAAAACTTGCTAAACAATAACAAAAAAAGAAGGAATGTTCAGTTCAGTTTCCTTCTCTTCATATACCCCTACATACTCTAACTCATGGCCGAAGTATAAATGCAGTAAATATTCAGCTACTGAATAAATGAACATCAGGTAAAATAAAGCCATCAGCAAAAACTGCAAGAAACCCCTTAAGAGGCTTCCAATCAAAGTAAATTAAAATGTGGTCCTGGAATATCAGAACCAGTAAAGCGTCTTAGAAAACAAAGTCAGAAGGCTATAATTCATCTTGAAAGAAAAAACTGCTACATCTTATTTTCACTAATTTCTAAATGAAATTTGGATTACCATTAATTTTACATATAACAAAGAAGAAAACCTGTTTAATATCAGCTGTACTTTTCTGTCAGCAGCAGAAATAAAAAAATTACCATCTCACATTAGTTGCAAATGTTGAAATACCATTTATGCTAACAAATACTTTGTTTTTTTAATTATTTTTTTCTCCATAATTTTATCGAGAAACAAACAGCAATGAGACAGTTGCAAATCAAATTAGTAAGACAGTGTCAATAATTAATACATTAAATTTTTCTTAGTGGTTATTCGTTGTACAAGATGCAGACATGATATCCTGTGTACAAACACTATTAGAACAAATCCCTCTATTCAATGAATTAAGAGAATGTAGCTGTATTTTATCTTCACTATTTTGAATATACATATACAAAATGGCCATTCATTTGTATCCCTTTTTGTTTAGTTTTGTAATTTAAATATCATAGGTGTGTGAATTCAGCAAAATATTCCAAAATAGTCCAGTAGTTCATAATAGTATTGGGTTTTCCATTTGACTGGCAATGTCAGAAGTTGCTGACTTGAGTCTTTTATAGCAAAGCATAATAATGTGGCTTTACTTCTTACACTTCGTTTTTATACTTTTCTGCTAGATGGTTAAGACCAAGATAAAGCAAGACCTTTATAATAAGAATTGTGGCTTTTTTATCTGATAAGGTCAGTCAAATCCCCTCAGGACTTATCCTGAAACCCTGTACCATAGTTTGTAGATCCTTTGTCAGTGTCAGCCATCTGAATGAGTCACAGTCATTGCTTGACCAATCTGCTCTCTGTGAAAGCCTGAGAAAATGTTTTCTGTCCATATGACTCTCCTTAGGCACACTCTACATCACTGATCACTTTCCTCTGTAGTCCCATAATCTCCTCGATCAGAAAATTTGGGACACAACTGAGTTACATGATGTTACAGAATAGGTTCTCATATGTCCTGAGTCTTCACTGACCTTGAAAGGCTAGGGTCAAAATGTTGGCTGTCCTTGCAGCCCTCCTTTTTGATCTGCAAACTTAGGTTGTTAACCCTCCAGAACAGAAGCTTATTGTTATTACTCTACAACCTAGATTGTTGAGCTTAACCTCACTCTCTGTCTGAATATCAAACATCTTAGGCATAACATGGAATAGGTATTTTTCATCAAGTATTGAAATGTTAAAACTTTAAGTCCCTACAGAATATGATGAAAACAATTTTTTAAATTAAAATATATTTTAAAAAATAGGAATAAACAATTACTTATTTTTACACCTAAGTTTAGAAATCTGACCATATACAGCAGGATAGTCCCACAACACCCCTTTACCTGTCTCCTGCCTTCATTCACCACCTCCTTCCTTTTTAAACAAACATCTACTTGAGAGGCTATGCTAACAAACACTTTGAAAGCACAATGGCAAACTATATATTAATGGTTAATATGGTAATTAAAACACATCTCTACTACTTTACTTTTTTAATTTTAATTAATTTATTTATTTATTTTTGTATTCTAGGGAAGGGTCTACAGGATGTTCAGGGTCTCACCAGATTGGATTTGTTGATCCTCCTGTTTACAGCCTCCCAAGAGCTGGAATTACAGGTGCATGCCATCATGCCCAGTCTCAATTGCCATCTCAGCATGCCCTAGAGGGCGGGGCTGGCACAGCAGGCCTGGGGATCAAACCCCTGGCCACCGCAACTGCTTAATCCGCTAAACTATTTGGCCAATCTTGCATGTTTATTACTTTACTCCACATTTTTATTACTATTTTAAGACTGCTGCTTATTTACTAGCTTCTAGTGCTACAGCTTAATTTTATAATTACATATACATTTAAAACACTATGCTGAGATGTTGCTTTTAAATTCACTAGACTGCTGAAAGAATCACCACAAGGATTTCTTTTAAATCTCCCTTTGAAGCTTACAGAAACACTTCATCAAATTAGCATACCAGATAGTTGCACAGCCAGGTTTTTGCTCTGTACTTATACCAATTAATTAGAAAACTCTTTAATACAATTAGCACCTCTAAATCTGAGGATGAAATGGTCCTGCTTAGCCAAATCCTGAGACATTTCCTTACATTTTCAACAGGTTCTCAAAAACAGTGAGAAAAAAACCTGCTACATCCTTATTTTCACTATTTATTTTAATCATCATTTTCAATTACCCTCTAACAATAGATATACCTAGAAAAGGTATCATCTTGGTTACAAATAACAATATTTATATTTATAGGGTGCCAGAACTGGAGAGAACCTCAAGGAACATACAGCCCAATTTCCATGCAGAATGTGAATGCCTGACTCCACCCTAAGCTACCAGGAACACCTGCTTGCTCCTGAATTCCTGTCACAAACCATGTGGGGTTATTAGGAGACCCTTATCTCCCTTGGCATGTGTGACATTCAGACTCTTGTAATTCTGCAAACTCACAGAACATTGCTTCATTCCCCACATGAAAGCTTCTCATAAGAATGCACATGAAGATCCAGGCCAAGTCAGTGCTGATGCAGCAGGTCTGGGTGAGGCCTGGCATTCCATGTTCTGGGAGCCACGAACCACACTTTCAGCAGCACAGCCTAGACATCTTTTATGTAGAAATCTTGTCTTGTCTTGAAATTTCAAAATGTAAAGACACAGCTTTAAATCCTCGAACTGGCTTGTTAGGAAAGCTCCCATCTTGAGCAATTCAAACACCAGGAGTTGACAGATTCCTGTGAAAAATCCTAGCAGAAAGCACAGGTTCCATGTTCCTTCCCCTCTCTTTCTCCCTCCCCCATCTCTCTCTCTGTCTCTCTCTCTCTCTCTGTCAAGATAGATTTCTAATGGGAACGAGACTGAGATGGGGAGAGAAAGCGGATTTTTTTTAATGTGTATTATGTTATGTAACCGTACCAACTACACAAGGAAAGTAAACATGGTATTCCACAAATGTTTCTTTTTCGTGTAATTATTCCCCATCTCACTGAATCCCTATGCCAAAGAATGTCAAGACCCACTTCTTTTTATTGGGCAAAAACACATCTTTCAGACAGAGGAAACCACCATCAGAACCAACAGCAGCTTGAGCGTGCAGTTGACCTTTGTAAGGTTCCTCAAGATGCCTTTAAATCCTCTTCCCAATTAAGCCCCAACTTTAACACTCCTCAATCTATTTCATTATTTTAGTAATAATTTGCTATTAGGTTGGGTTAGCCAGGATCCCCAGCCTTGATATTTAGTCATCCTCAGTTTCTGAGTATGTTCTTCATCCACCTGTCTGGCAGGCATTGTCATATGACCCTGGCCTGCCTTCAGCAAGAAGTCCAGCAGGTAGTTTGGCTCAAATTCCCCAAGTATACCACAGTGTTTCCTTTTTGTAACCATTTATCTACTGACCCGCATTCTACTCTTTAACTATAAATTCATATCTTTCTTTTCATTCGGAGTTGGGCCCAATCTCTCCTGCCTACTCAAAAACCTCACTGCAATTATCTTTATACCTATATCAATAGTCCCAAATAAACTTAGTATAAATGTTTTGTTTTTACCAATTCACTTCCCAAAAATGCACCCACCTAGCTCTTCTAGTTCCCCTTTCAAGCTAAGAAATAGATCTCAGCATTAGAAATTTTTCCCAATACCTAACCATACCTTGTTTTTGATGATTCCAAATTTGGCCAGGTAAAAGAAATTAACAAATCCAACCCAACTCATACTGCATTAACAAATGTAACACAAATAAAGCAGTTCTGTTTTAAATCCACATTTTTCCAAAGGAATTTATGGTAATGAAACAGATCCCCCTTAATATATACAATCAGCTACATTAGGTCTCACTGAACTCTACCATGTGCTGGTGCTGGGAGAAAAGTTATAGGTTTTCATTATCACAGCAAAACATTCACCATACACCTGGGAAAATGTGGGATTATAAAATTTAACTGGAATGAATGCAGAATTTTATTTAAAAATAGTTCAAATGTGCTAATAGTTTAGTACTTGACTTCTTAGTTCTATTACTGGAAGGGAATGATATGGTTATCAGACAACTGCTTTAATTAATTTTTAACTATCAACCACATTTCTAACAAATGCTTCTTTCAATATGGCTTACAGCAAAATGACATTATAATGCCTGGACCAAATGCCAAGCTCTATTAACATCAAAACTTATAACAATATTCTTCCCTTTAAAAAGAGTCCAGAATCCTTAATGATGGTTTCATTTAGACATGAACACAAGAACAACATGTGCTTGGAATTCTATACTAAAAAGAGTAACATATTGCTTGATCTCATATATTTGAACAATATTTTCCATAAGCATTGTAAACAGACATTAAAGGCCTCTAACACTAACAATGACAAGTTTTCAGATTCACAATGATTTGAAAGGCTTCCAACTCACTATTTCAACCATGAGACAGAGTACTATACGAAACCAAAGAATAGTTTAGGTATTTTTCATGTAAAATGTTCACATCAGCATTTGTAGCTTTGTCTCCCCTTTACAATAAGTTGTAGCAAGTACCTGAAACTTCTGAAAATATAGATATCTGACATGGAAAAAGACAAAAACTGGCTAGTGGAATGGTTTAGTGGTAAACTACATGCTTAGCATCCAAAAGGCCTTGGGTTCATTCAATCCTCAACACCAAGAAGGGGAAGGGAGGGAAGAAGAAGGCAGGGGAGGGCAGGGGAAGGGAAGTGAAGGGAGGGGAGGAGATTGATCCTTGGTAGACCAAGCCCTCTACCATTGAGCTACATCCCAGGCCCCTTTTTATTTTGAAATAGGCTCTCACAACATTACCCAGGCTAGGCTCAAATCTGTTCATTTTCCTACCTCCTCCTCCCTACTGCTGGAATTATGGGCATGCAACAACACACCCAAAAGATAATACATTTTTTTAAAATCTATGTTGTTCTTACTTTTTGCCAGAATATCAATTTTCCACCACTGAAAGTATTCTACTTTAATGTATGTATTTTTAAAATACCTCACATGCACATATTCTTAAACTGACTCCACTAGGAATTAAAGAGCTAAAAATTAAACATATCTTAAAATCAGTCCTTTTAATCTGAGAATTAACATATAACATACTGTCTGCTCACAAATGAAAAGTACATACAATACACATACACATAAACACATATATGTGTGCGGGCACACACACACACAAAATGAAGTAGTTGTTTTTTTTTTAAATGTTTACCAAGTTTCTATAATAAGCAAAACTGGTCATAATGAACATGTAAGATATTTTAAGGCTAAATTTTTTTAAGGCTAAATATTATACTGAAACAAAACTGATTAAGAAAAAATACATTTTCTGCAATAAAGCTGAAATCACTTACTTTCTGCTCAGAGCTTTCTTGAAACAAAAGTCCAAAGTAGTCCTTTTCCAAGAGATTGAGGTGTTCACATACGCTGTCAAATAATACTTGTCCTTTAGCACGTTTCTGGGGGGAAAAATTTTTTTTATTTTTCAAGCACTAAAAATTCATATGTAATAAACACCTAAGAGCATACTATAAAATATATGATTCATTATAAATAAATCTATTTTTATTGGCAATATAAATTGAAATAATAAAGTAAAATTTTTTCCTCAGCAGCATCTCAATGCACAGCCACAGGTTACCATGCAGCAGCCTGCCGTTCATGTACAAGGTCAGGAACCTTTGACTGCTTCCATGTTGGCATCTGCCCCCCCTCAAGAGCAAAAGCAAATGTTGGGTGAACAGCTATTTCCGCTTATTCAAGCCATGCACCCCACTCTTGCTGGTAAAATCACTGGCATGTTGTTGGAGATTGGTAATTCAGAACTTCTTCACATGCTTGAGTCTCCAGAATCTCTCCGTTCTAAGGTTGATGAAGCTGTAGCTGTACTACAAGCCCACCAAGCTAAAGAGGCTGCCCAGAAAGCAGTGAACAGTGCCACTGGAGTTCCAACTGTTTAAAATTGATCAAGGACCATGAAAAGAAACTCGTGCTTCACCGAAGAAAAATATCTAAACATTGAAAAACTTTACATAACTATGAAAAAAAACATTGCAAAATATAAAATAAATAAAAAAAGGAAAGGAAACTTTGAACCTTATGTACCGAGCAAATGCCAGGTCTAGCAAACAATGCTAGTCCTAGATTACTTAAGATTTAAAAACAAAAAAAACAAAAAAAAAAAAATAGTAAAATATAAAAACAAATTAATGTTTATAGACCCTGGAAAAAGAATTTTCAGCAAAGTACAAAAATTTAAAGCATTCCTTTCTTTAATTTTGTAATTCTTTACTGTGGAATAGCTCAGGATGTCAGTTCTGTTCTAAGTAAGAGAATTGGTAACTGGGCAGGGAAACGTAATTTGGATTATAAAATTTTTGCTTTAATAAAAATTCCTTAAACAGTGGAAAAAAAAATTGAAATAATAAAGTAAAATTTTTTCACTTTACTCTTTCCATCCCCCCACACAAAGCATAAATTCTAAAAAGCATTACTAATGCTTTACTGTTACACTATGTGAGTATAAAATGAGCAAACAAAAAAGTTGAGCGTTCATTTATTCATTTTAAAAACAGTACAAAATAGCCTTCCATCAGTACCTAAAAGTGACTTACAAAACACCTACAAGGTATTATACCCCCAGGAAGCTTTTTAGCCTTGTTATTCAATGTAACCTACATTAGCCCATCAACATCAAGGTTTGATTTTTTTTTAATGTCATGATTATTTGTAGAATACAAGTTATTTTTATTTTCAACTCAATCTACGCTTCTATTTTCTAGAATGCCATCTGGTACTCACCCTTTAGGATTAAATATAAAATAATGGAACTGGGACAATAAAGCAACTGTATCTAATGATTGAACATATTTTGCCTTGAGTAGTTTGTTTTTTTTTTAATTAATTTAAGAACTGCTGTCAAAAGAAATATAAAATCCCAGGCCAGAGAATTAGCTCAGCAAATTTAAGGGCCTACAAGCAGGGAGGGGCAGGGGCTAGGGATTAGATCCTGGGACCTGCCCAGCCAACCCTGCCCCCAAGGTGTGCTGACACATCAATTGAGACTGGGCATAGTAGCATGTGCCTGTAATCCCAGCTCTTGGGAAGGTGTAAACAGGAGGATCACTGTGAGTCTGATCTAGTAGTGAGACCCTGAACACACCCTATAAACCCTTCTCTAAAATACCAAAAAAAAAAGAAGAAAGAAAAGAAATATAAAATCCCTTGATAGCCACAAAAGAAAGGCTTGTTACGGAATTACTGGCAAAAAAAAAAAAAAAGTGGTGACTCATTCCCAGTTAAGAAACAACCTCTGGGCCAGCCTAACTTTGAGATCAGCTCAGATACATGCCACGTCCTTGGTATGAGCTGTTTCACTAGACCACTACAATAGTAAAAACACAACATGTCATTCGATTTTCTCATTTCCAAAATGACTAGACCTCAGTATCAGAATGTATACTTTTCAGTTTATGCAGTATGTAAAATTTGGTACTCTCCACTCACGTATTATTTAAAAAGGAAAATCTAGTACTTTTATATCTTTTATGTCTCTAAAACACAATCACATCAAATAGTAAAGAAAGAAAAACCTGTCTGGATTATACCATAACATAATAAGCAATGTACTATACACATCATTACAGATTTGCAAAGAGGATTTAATGTTCAGTTAAAGTACTAAGTGCATTTACAATAGCTGTATGCTTATGTGTCTATATAATACAGTATACAAACAAAGTGTACTGAGTAACAATATTGGACTCTCTGTGTTACTTGATATATTGTGTCAACTTGGCCCAATCAGCTTTGGCAGTTCTCAGTGTGGGGGCCCAGCCCTGGAGGTAGGCAGGGCCCAGGAACTGAAAAAGGCTTCCTATGACCCTGTCCAGGGGCTTCCTGCTGCCCAGCCCCACTTCAGTGGAGAAGTCCCAGTCTTCAAAGGAGCTTGACCTTCATAGCCGCACCACTTTGGAAGAGCTCCGATCTCTGAACTGCTGTTATTTATTTGCCTTGGAGTCAGCGGAATATGGACTGAACCCTCCAGTAACTGTGAGCTAAATGAACCTTTCCTTCCTTCATTTTGAGTGTCAGTATTTGTCCCAGCAACGAATAAAACATAAGCAAGGCAGAATTTGGTACCACAGGAGTAGGATTGTTGCTGCGGCTATACCTGACAATGTGGATTACAAGCTTTTGGAAATGGCTTATGGGAAGAGATAGGAATGGTTTGGAGATGTTGCCCACTTGAGAAGAGCTGGAACAGCTTCGGCTGTACTGGGCAGGAGGTTCTGGTCAGAGTTCATAAGACCAGAAAGCTGATAGAAAGCAGGTCTGTAAAGACCAGGCTGAGGAAGTTTCTGCAGGGAAGGACTGCATCGGTTGTTGGACTCCGGATCATTTGTGTTTTAACTTGGCAGAAGGTTTGTCTGTATTTTGCTCCTGTCCAGAGACTTTGCCTGAGACTGATTTTAGGCATGGTGTACTGATCAATCTGGCAAAAGATATTTCAAAGCAGCCAAATATTCGGACAGTGGCATCATTGTTGTTGAGAGCTTTTAGCTAGATTTATGTTAAGAATGAAGAGCAAAGAGCCCAAAAGGAGGATTTAAAATGTGAGTTTGGCCAGAAAGAAAGTGCCAGGAAGACTGTGGACTGTGAGGACAGAACTGAGAGGATCTCCATTGTTGCAAAGGAACAGGAGAGTAGACAAGATGTCCTGAAGACATCACAGGCAGTGGCAGGTTCTTGCCCATTGTAGCCTCAGAATCGCAAGGGTGAAGGACTTTGCTTTGAGGAAAAAGTCACAGAGCCCCATGTTCCAGAATGGACACAGCGGCCACACCAGATTACAGAATGGGACCAACATAGAGAATTTGTTTCTTGGAATCAGGGTCACAGTGCTCAGCCATTCAAGCACTCGACCCCACAGGTAAGAGAAAGGAAAACCTGGGTACTGCTCCAGCTGGCAGCAGACCTTGCCATCATCCACATGGCGATGGTTTTAAGCACATGCAGAATGCAAGTGCTCTGAGGTTAAGAAAGCTTCCACCTTGATTTCAGAATAAGGCCTGGGAGGCCAGGCAGTGTGCCCCTAAGAGGGCAGTGTGTGAAGCTATGAAAGAGAAACCTATTCAGTGGAAACCTCCTAAGTTTGAGAAAGCCAGGAATGTGGATGGTCTAAAAAAAATCTGCAAAAAGGGAGCAAAGCAGGCCTGAGAGAAAAGCTGGAGGAGCTACCAGCAGGAGTGCCTCAGGGGTGGAGCTACATAAGGCTTTGGAAACTCACAACTCATTACAGGGTGCTCTGGATGGTCCACAGGGAACTACAGGGCTTAACATTTGCCCTTCTGGACTTTGGGCTTGTTTTGGTCCCACCTGCTTGTATCCTGTTGTGTATACCTTTTGAAATGGTAATGCTTATCTTGTGCCTTTGCATGTTGGAAGTGTTTTAACTTTTCATTTGTAGCTCACAGCTAAGTTTGCCTTAGATCTTGGAAGCTTGGGACATGGACTTTTCAGTGTTGCTGAAACTGTTAGGACTTTGGCAACTCTTAGAGATGGACTAAAATGTCTTTTGCATAAATAGATGTGCGTGAGTCTTTGGAGAGCCGGGGGCAAAATGTCACAGTTCTAATGTTACACAGTGTTCAAGTTGTAAAATGTTTAAACTGGAATGTATCTGGAAATAGGCTTTAAAAAGTATATGTCTAGTTGCTAAGTTGACAAGGGGTGGATTCTGTTAGTTGATACATTGTGTCAACTTGGCCCAATCAGCTTTGGCAGTTCTCAGCGTGGGGGCCCAGCCCTGGAGGTAGGCAGGGCCCAGGAACTGAAAAAGCTTCCTGTAACCCTGCCCCACTTCCAAGGAGAAGTCCCAGTCTTCAGAGGAGTTTGACCTTCACAGCAGCACCACTTTGGAAGAGCTCCGATCTCCATGAACTGCTGTTATTTTGCCTTGAAGCCTCCACTAACTGTGAGCTATATAAACCTGCTTCCTTCATTTTGAGTGTCAGGTATTTGTCCCAGCAACGAGCAAAAAGTAACTAAGACACACCGCAAGTTCTAAATACATCTTCTTCTTATAGCCATGTGATCCATGGCAAGACACCTAACTTCTGTTTGCGCTGCTTTTCACAAGTATTAAACTGGTGTAAATATAGGATATATTAGGATATTAATGTGTAGCAGGAGCATAGCAAGCACTAAATGGTTTATATGGTGTAAAAATTAGTTATTTGAAATTAGGAAAGAACATTTAAGATAACTAAATGTCTATAAACACATACCTCATTTTAAAGAGAAAATGCATCCCAACATGCAGTTAATACTTTGTTAATCAGATCTTCTCAATGATTTCCATTTTAAAAACAGAAGCATGCTCTCTTGCAAGAATTTCTCTGACACGCTAAAAGGAATGCTTTCCCAGGGGTCACACCCACAGTCTGACCCAGGCACCAGCACAGGCCCAAGTCCCTATTCAGTTCCTCCATCATTCACTTTGCGTGAGCATCTTCCCTACACAGACAAATATAACAATGGAGAAGCCACTTACTCTTCTCATCTGTAAAAAGTGGGTAAGAACTAGCTAACAGTTCACTGTATACTCAACCCAGTGGGAAAGGGTTTGTCAAAACACCTCCACCAACCATCACTGATTTCTGATCCTATCAATTACTGCACTAGTACACATCAAAACATCTTCTAAATATGCAGTGTACCCCTCTATTCTCCCCCTTGTTTCCAAGCAGTAGATAGTTCACAGACAGGTGACTCCTGATGGAGCTTACTACTTAAGCTTCTGTTATAGTTTGGCTTATTAATGTTCCCAAAGGTTTACAAACAGTAAGCTTGATCCCAATGTTCAAACAATGAGCAGTGTTCAAAGTGGAGCTTTTAGGGAATTATTGAGTTCTGAGGGACCTGACCTTAAGGGCATTAATCCATTGGTAGATTCATAATTTGATGGCATTATGGAGGAGAGACAGAAATATTAGAAGAGGCCTACTTGGAAAAGAGTAGTTTCTTTAGGGGTAAGCCCTAAAAGAATATATATATTTCTAGCCCCTCCCTCTCTCCCTTCAAATTAAGGAATTCAATAGTTTCCTACTAAGATAAAAAAATATTCATCTATATGTATGTTTTCCCACTAATTTTTTATACTCATTAACTCTCAAAAATCTGGACAGGGCATATACCTATAATTCCAACACTTGAGAGTTTGAGGCAGGAAGATTGCTGTGAGTTTGAAGCCAGCTTGGACTAAACAGTGAATTCAAAACCAGCCTCCACTACAAAGCAAAACTTGTTTCAAAAAACCAAACAAACAAAAAACCACCACTCAATACTAAAAATGGCAGATATAAAAAAACCCATCAGAATAAGAAGGGGCAAAATAAACATAAGCCGGGGAAGAAAAAAAGAGGGACATTGTATCAGGAAAAACCGAGAAGTTCTCCTAAGAAACCTAAAACAGATATTTAAGGAACTTAATACAAAATCCTTATCAAGAAAGTCAGATTCTTAGGATACATAGTAAGTACTACACATTGATATCCTAAATTATTACAAATTTGCTTGGGTGTGCTGTAGCAGCTACACCACTCAGAGACACAATGCTTTTTTTGCCTTCATGCTGTTTACAACACATTGCACCAGTAATAATTATCTTTTGAGATAGAAGAAATCAAGACGCAAGTCACAAAGGTGGTACACAAAAATGTGGAATGCAGGATTCATCCTGCCCTTTCAGATTCTGGTACACACTTCCTGTTCTTCAGAATCACTATACTAGTACTGTAAGAAGAATCAACTATTGGGTATGATCACCAGCCCTACACCTCACCGAGCACAGGCAAATTGTTTTATGCCTTAGTTTCTTCTCTAAAATAAAAATACTTATCCTCTGATGGCAATGGGTGATAAGAAAATTCAATGAAGTGTGTTCAAAATGCTGAGTTAGACACATATCATGGACTCATTAAAGGCTGTTACAGCCCCCGCCCAGCTCCTGAGACCGGCCAGAGACAGCGCCGCCGACTCCGCCGTCCTGCTCCATCCCGCCCGCCCCCGCCCAGCTCCTGAGACCGGCCAGAGACAGTGGCTGACTCCAGCGGCCTCCTGGATCCCGCGCCAAGCTCTCCCAGCGAGAGCGAATTTACAGGACTCACCAGGCTTCCCAGAGCAGTGAGAGTGTGGTGAGTCTGAGGGAGAGCCTTTGGCTTCTTCCCACA